>OOFJ01114450.1:0-11709 GCA_900323375.1 Benthosema glaciale
GTGGACTGTGCAGTGGAGGAACACAATTTTGTGCACACAGGTGAATTGAATCGTGGTTCAGATTCAGGATTAGGCCTATATCCCATAGGCTATTCAGAGGGGCTTGTTGATGTTTTTTTGATTGATTGATTGATTGATTGATTGATTGATTGATTGATTGATTGAGTAAATACAGTTTGCAGAATGGGTACATTTCACAAGAAAGTACAACTCAATACAAATATGGTTACTGTGTAAAGCATTACACTTACGTTTGACAGTAGGCCGTGCGAGAAAGCTAAATGAAAAATCTGTTATATGGCCAACTGATCACATCAACTCCATCAAGTGCCCCCTAATGGTCCAGCAACGCACCCCTATAGTCGCAATGCGTACTCACCAGCTAATTAAGCAACAACAACAATGCAAATTAGGTCTACTACACACGTGCTGACAGCTGAGTGTTGCTTACCTTTTTAAATGACATGCAGCAACAGGTAGCAAAAGGAAGGTATCTGGTCTTCAACTGTCGGATCCACGAGACGTTCAATGATTCCAAGAACTGAGCAATGAGCATCGATTTGTGTGGCCCGGCCGCTTCTGCTTCATCTTCCATCAGCCACATCACGGTCCGCGGTAGGTCTAACCTTGTAACAGTGACGACACTGATGAGCGAAATAAAAATGTGTTGTGTTATTAATTAACACCACGGTTCATCCGCGTCCACTGTCAAATTTGCCTTGCATAATGTCCACTCGCCTTGCAAGGCTGTGTGTGCAGTCTCATCTCGGACACTGCAGTGCCACTTATTTCATGCAGTGCCACTTATTTAATTGTCATGTATCTATTCAATAGCAAAGATAACAAAACAAAATGACTGCCCCCCCCTAAACGTGTCCCCATGAACGTCAGTAAATGTTGACAGACAGACAGCTAAACAAGTTCCTATAAAAGCTCCAAAGAACTTGCGCCAGGCTACCAAAGAACAGGCCGGAACAGGCCCGTGTGTTGTGTTTTGTAGGAAACTGTGAAATGACAAAAACGTACAAATGTAGAATGCGCTATAGCAATCAACATAAAATGTATGAGTGAAAATACACATGAACAACCACCAGGTGGTGTAAAACGTAATACAAGCAAATAAAACAAGTGAGGCTGCAGCTATACCCGTCTCAAATAAAATTCAAATATGATTAAAATGAGATCCTAATATAAATCTGTATAATGAACTGTTGTCTTAATAATGAAACATGTTGCAAAATATCTGATGTTGAAGTGGAACAATGTAACACAGTGAGAGACAGACTCTAAATATCTCTAAATATCATTGATTAATAATTAATATGCATGCTGTCGTTGTGACTGCCATGATTGGATAATTTAGGCTAGAAAATCAAATGTTTTTATATCTGGAATCAGAGTTGCAACACAAACAGAAAAGTCTGATCTTTCTTGTTAAAATCTAACAAAAAAGATAGCCATTAATGCTACAAACTTCTGCCTATATACCTTTTAGATTAAGTTAAAGGAAAAAATGATTCTTGTATAAAAATCCACCGAAGATGTTATGAGCTATTTTCTGTCTGTATAAATTCCATGCAGTTGATTATTTTTAAGTGTTCGAGTTTGGAAGCCCTCGTTGGAAATCACTCAGCGGTCCTTTGTAGACTACTGCCTGTTTTGAAATTGTAGGCCTACATATTGCAGGAGGCAGCAGGACATTGCGTTATTTGAAAATGGGCACTTCCAAACTCCAACACTTAAATAATAACCTGCACGGAAAGTAACATGATGAAAGTATAACATCTTTACCGTGGATTAAACAAAAACTTTGCAGATAGAAGATAACTCAAGCTTTCCTGCAATGTTGGTGAGTTTAACACACACAATCAATGAATACAATCAGATTTAATACAATCAGATATAGTATAATGAGCTGTCAAGGCTTGGTATTGCAACTCTAGATTCCAGATATTAAAAATAGGATCTAGTTGCTTGCGGCTAGGCTAAGGTGATGTAGCATTGAGAGCTGCAGTATCATCTTTGCAAAGTTTGTGTGGTCTAAAAATCGGATTTGTTTTTAATCTATTCAGTGTAGTCATTGATGTCTATTGCTGGTTATGGGTGGGTCTGGGACACAAAAACTATGTCTTAATATGACCCTGACAGACCGATTGCCCGATGAGAAGGAGGATATAGAAGGAGGATTTGTAGTGATCCCAGAGGGGAAATTGCTTCTCTGCATTGACCCAGCAGTGGTGGGCAGAGTGAGCGCACAGGGGGCTACTGAAGGGTTAAGTGTCTTGCTCAGGGACTTGCTCACTAGAGGAGCTGATGATGGAACCGGGGACCTGCCGATTCCACAGGCGGCCACTCTACCTCCTGAGCTACTCCTTCCCAATCAGCATTTCAACAGTAGGCTATGCTAATTAAATGTGTCATATGGTAGTCTAAGCATCTGGTAGCATTACATAGTCCTTTTCAAAAGAGCATGATTTTGCCCTGTAATAAAGACACAATATTTAGGGTTTTTTTTTCTTCTTTTTTTTTTTGTTTTTTTTTATCACAATGAACTGAAGACACTGCCAAACCAATCATGCCTTCATGATTGACTAATGATAATTCTCCAAGTCTATGAATACACTATTCTTTTTTGGCTCAGAAAATCAAATGGAAAAATCTGTCAAACACGTGGTAGTGCACTTCTGTGTCCCAGTATGCGTCTATATAGTAACTAATTACCCTCGGCCTCAGCCTAGTGATCGAATTCTAAATCAGGTTCTGGCCTTCTTCAGGAGCATTATGATCCATGCTCTAACTGGCTGAACCACCAGGTACCCCAATATTTCCGTCTGCATACTGTATGTTAAAGAAGCTTACTGGAATGTACATGTATATTTGTTATCGTTAAACTTGATCTTGAACTAACAAACGGCCGTCCTCGCTCATTCCTCAAGGACAGCTGAGCACAGGCAGCCATTGCACAACTGACTCTCGAATGTCACTAATCGAACACGCTCCCAAATCTCCCATTCCTTCTTACCCTTCTGACAGGCCAGACACTGGAAGTCATCTGCTCTCCGTTTCTGGGGGTCGAGACCACAGTGGGGGAAAATAAAGAGTGCTGAGCCTGAGTCCCTTGCAAAGTGCATTGCTCAGTCTGAATAACCTTGACAATGGCTGATGGGTGGGGTGGGGGCTAGGGTGGCGGACGTATCCATTTATCTTGTGTTGCAGTGGCAGGGGCAGGATTTATTGGGCTTTGGGTGTCATCCGGTGACAAGGTGCACATTCTTCCTGTGCATTATGGGCCCAGATGATAGTGGTCGAAGGCCTCAGTAAATAACCCGAGGTTATGTATTTTATTGAGCTATACATTGTGTGGAACATACGATTGATAGAATCCCTACGAAGGAAAATAAAGTACTGGTGGCCCGGTGGGATAGAAATACATCTTCTTGATACTGAATGAGGGGAAATAGCTATGTCCTAGCTATAGAATTGGCTTATGCGGTTAATAATTATGTGAGTAGTGAGTACATCGAGTCAAAGTATCCTCAGACATGTTTTAATCACAGTGGCCAAGAATCACTAATGTGTCTTCACATTTGATGCTAACAGAATATAGGACAATAGAACATTTGACGATTAGACATGTGACATGATGACTGACTAAAAGACTGGATGAACTCTACCTTGTTAACAATCAGTTAATTAAAAGACTTATAAACGAAATAGATTGATATTAAGACATAAGATCAATGAAAGATCACTTCACTTGTTAAGATTGCCTAGATTGCAGCAGTTGTGTGGCCGTATATATATATTATATATATATATAGGCCTGATGCCTACAGTTGGGCAGGAAGTTTCACTGCCCTCAAAACAGCAAATATTTTCTCAAATGGTTTACAAAGAGATACTTTACTCACCAGCCAAGAAAATTTGGAACGGATCAAAAATGCATTTTAAGCAGTGTAACGGGATGTACGCTCAGAGAGGCACTGGCATACATTCAAGCAAACATTCCTAAAAATGTTCCTCAAAAACAGAATAGATACATTGGGATTTGGGGAAATATGTCTTTTAAGTTTAAACTATTTTGAGAAGAGGCAACATAAGTTGAAGTAAGACAACATGTTAGTTTATTTCAGCCATTTGCTGCATCTAATTTAGCCCTTTTATCATAATGAGCTTTAGTTCCCCATGCAGCGCCTGTCACACATTACATCTACATCATCTGTCTGGAGATTTCAGGAAAACCTGTTTGACGCAAATCAGACAGGCATTGACCTAAAGTGAAGGCTCAGTTGACCCAAGAATGCTGCGATCAATAACACTACACCACAGTGGATGGCACATAATCTGTCTGTTATCCCACTACCACACTGATTTATTCCACATGAAATCTCCCATTCCTGGTAGTTCTAATTAAACTTTGAAACGCTTGAGGGATCCATTTGGTTAAGTTCAGCCTCTTGGACAATACTTGGGCTAAACGTCTAAGCATAGACCAGACCTGATATTGTCACTCACCACAATGACATTGTTTGTGAGTGAGTGTAACATTGTCTCAGTTATGTAACTGTAACTAATGATATTCCACTGTTGATACCTTGTCAGTATCCAATATAACAAGAGTCAGATGACTGGCCACGCAGCCTGCCAATGATATTTCATCATGTTTAGCTAGCATAATAGAGCTCATCCAACTGAATTAGTCTTTATGTCTGCACTTTGTCTTAAATCAATGTAATGGAACACTTCAACAGTCCTTGTTTGTCTTTGTTTGCTGCATTTGCGTCTCCAATGGTTACGAACAACAGCTCACTGCATCGTAATACAGTTTATTCTTCCCGGTCCCCATAAAAATAGATATTTAGATAGTTTACCACTTCCTTGAACTGTGGCATGTTTATTTGATCCTGATTTAGAATGATCGCTGATGGACTTTTAAAGGGGCTTTCATCTGGATGAAGGCAGGATATTAAGATCACATCAGTATCTAATTAGCTGCCGTTGACGCTGGGAACCTCGCGTGTAGAATTTGGCAGAGGTAGAAGAAGCAATCCTTGTTTTTTCTTCTCTCCTGTCAGAAAGGAAAACAGAGAATTAATGATCGCATAGTAGTTCTGGAGTGACAGCGTTGGCATCCAAAGCAATGACAAACTAAATTCATTTGAAACGCCTGTTTTCCAAGATCACATCACTCCTCTGTCGCCTATAGTTCCCAGGTTGATACCGCACACCACTACTGTTTTGACATGCTTTTCCTGTCATGGAGTGACTTCATACCTTATGTTTTTCATACAATTTTTTATATTGAACAATAATATTCACATCATGGCACTGCAAAATATATGGGGTTTTTTTTTCTATAAATGTAAATGTTTCTACACTTTGGACACTGTACAGACTGATACACTTAGATAATAGACATGTATTGCTCCTGTGGGGGGAATTCAGTTGCAGACTTGGAGAAACTGCTGGCAATTAAAGTATTTTTAATTTCAGTGTGCTGGAAAATAGCGTGACAGCACTTCATCGTCAATACATCGTCATCAGGTCATGACATTTGATACACTATACAATCTTTAGTACTTAGTGCTGCTCAGATTTATTACTTACTCACATTATACCTTGGTTTTATGTCTTGGTTGTCCAACTATGTTGGACTGGACACTACTTTATTGAATCTACTTTATTGTCACAACATCACAGGTTTACAGGTATAAGTGGGTGAAATGTGTTTTGTTTTCAGAAAAGAAGAAGGAAAAAAATAAGGGGATAGGGAATGGGGCAGGGAGAGCGAAGAGGAAAATCTAAAGAAGAAAATGTCAATAAGAGGCAACAATTTAAGATATCTGTTCTACATATAAACACAAAGCATAAATCAGAAGGTACAGTAATGAGGTTAGACATAAGGTGAAAGGTGGCAACAGTCTGATGGAGCAATCCACACCAACATTCACTGCCAAACTTGTATGAGCACATGAGCTCAGTCACATTTATTACTGTACGCAGGGCTGGGTCAGTCATAAGAACACGAGGAAGGTGCGGTGGAAATGGTTTGAAAAGTATGAAAGATGTTTGTGGCGTGCCATTTCAGGCAACAAAACAGTGACATTTGTAATATGTGTGGCACCCTGTGGGCTCTGTGTTGTTTAAAGCCAATGTGAGATTCAGATTTGGAGCAGATGGAACATTGCAGCATTTTGTGCAAAATGGGCCCCTCGGCCAATTGTAGTTAATCCGAATGGAATCTGAAGAATCTGACAGAAAAATGTTGATCACATGACTACAGAGTTTAAAACAGGTAACGGGTGCAGATTGAGTCCCTTGCTGGTGCTGGACAATAGATAATAACCATGTAGGAATGAAGAGGAGTCCGCACACAGCCCTGCTCGATAGTTTTTAGTTTATTTTAAAACAGATGAACAATGTTTTGGCCATTGTTGGCCTTCATCACCTCTATACTAGTCATCACATGACTACAGAGATCATGTCTAGTGATTTGTGTTGAGTGTTTTACAACATGAGACTGCAGATCAGTCCGTGCCATTTTCCTTTTCTTCGCAATTGCCTGCTTGGGGGGAGGGGAAGGCTGTGTCCATGATCAGGGCCTCACTGGATGGGGTTGGAGTGAGTGGCGAAAGTGACAGCAACAATCTGGATACTATCATGGCCAAACCCTCCCACCCCCAGAGACAGATTCATATTGGTGGTGGTGGTCGTGGAAGGTTTCATGTCAGAGATAGTGTTGGGTAGTAACAACAAGGTAAAAGTAACGTTACTGTAATAGTGTAATATTATAAGTTGTAATGAGTAATATAACAGATATCTATATTGTTTTGAGTAATAATACAGTTACTATTTCCCCCTCAAATAACTTACAAATTTGCAGACAGTGCTGCTTGTAGTGTGATTTGTGTGTTGTTGTGATTTAGATTTTGTCAGAAGTCTGTGTTGGAGCAACAGACTACAAGCAGCCTTCAGACAACAGTGCCTGTCAGTTGGACTATTAGATATATAGCTATATAGCTGATCTACAACAAGCTCACAATGCATTATGATTTGCTATGTGACACGCACACATGTGAGCTTGTAGACCAGGCATGCAATCCGAGAAAGCTTTTGTTTAGCTGTCTATATTAGGTGAAGAAGAGTCCATATGTAAATGCTTTCCAAAACTCAACTTAATCGATGTGTAGCCTTATTTGTTTTTGTTTTACCTGGGCGTGTAGCTTAATGTTGAATACATGGCAAAATCTTCCTTTCCTTTCGGCTTTTCGCTTCAGGGGTCGCCACAGCGAATCAGCTGCCTCCATCTCACCCTGTCCTCTGCCTCCTTCTCTCATACCAACTAACTTCATGTCCTCTTTCACTGCATCTACATCACTTCCTCTAGGCTGCCTGGCAGTTCCAACCTCAACCCTAGGATGCCTCCCGAGCGTCTCCCTAAGGAGGTCCTCGCTGCACGTCCCATTGGGAGGAGACCCCTTGGCAGAGCAAGGACCATATGTCTCCACACTGGCGTGGGAACGCCTTGGGGTCCAACAGGTAAGTAGCCTTGCCGAGCCATGAGGCCCATAGGTCAGGAGCCTACATCCTGTTTCTGTAGCGTGAGGCAGCTTGATGTACAAGTACACCCCCTGGACATGACGCTAGTATGTCGCAGGGACTTACCCCCAATCCAACCCTTGATGCTGAGTGCCAAGCAGGGAGGCATTGGGTCCCATTTTTACAGTCTTTGGTATGGCCCGGCTGGGGATCGAACCCCGACCTCCCAGTTTCAGGGCGGACACTCTAACCACAACGCCACTGAGCTGGGGTCCAACAGGAGGAAGTTGCTAATGTTGCTATGGAGAGGGAAGTCTGAAGCTCTGCTGGAACTGTTGCCTCGCGAGATGACTCTGAATAAGCGGTTGAAGATGGAATATTGTTCTTCCTTAGCCTACAGGGAGTGTAAAGTGTAACGTTTCACCATCCAACGGTGCCTGAGATTAGCTGCTCGCAGACAGGCTCACAGGAGTGAAAACGTTTTCCCCCGTTCAATGATCTAGAATCTTTGCTCCATAAATGTATACAAGATTCAAAAAGATGTATTTGTCATGAGCAAGACGGTAACAAACATAGCTCAAGGTTAGATAAGACGCTGGAATTGAGCAGACATTTCGATTTTGGCTCCTTGGTAATGACTCACAAGCTGTACTTTTCCTAACCTTCTGGATTTAACAACCTTGAAGTTTCTTTATCTCTACACTTTAGTTTATCCTTTCAAATCTGCTAGTCAGATCTGCCTGCAAGATGTGTGTATATTTACGTGCGTGGCTGGGGTGGTGGCAGTAAACATTTATCCGTTTTGTATTGTATTTTTAGTCAAGTGATGAGCTCTTGACACCAATTTATGTTGGTTAGACTGCAGTAATTCTTCCTCCCTTTGAGATCAATACTACCCTCGTTTCTCCAACTGTTTATCTTTACAAGCTGTAAAGGCAGATAAAAGAAAAGAGAGAGCGAGAGAGAGAGATTGAAAAAGAGCGAACAATATACAGGGAAGGGAATCACAACAACCACAGTGGAGACTATCTGGAATCGGTTTGATTGCCGATGCGTGACTTCCCTGATGTGCTCTGTTGACTTATGTGACGTTTTCAGTCCATGAGTCCATGGGTAGTGGTTTAAAGTGGACGATATTAGTTCATTCATGGCGATACAAATTATGATTCAATGATTTAAAATAATAATAATTTTAAGAAATGTAATCTGTGTGAAACATGTGGATAGTGCTGTTTTTTTTAAAAAGGTAAAGAAGTATTATTATGAATATAAATAAGTACAACTGTTTCAAATACATGGACAATTTGAAGACATAATGGACAAACCCGCACCTTGGAAATGAACACAGAGAATATAGGCTACATTTATTGACAGACCGAGTGTAGCGATATGGAATGGAAAAGGAATTAAACACCTCTTTCTCGTCTTTCTTTTAAAAATTGCTAAATACCACACGTACAAATTACAGTAGCATCAATACAACCGATTGTATGTGCATTGCAAAATGATTATACGGTACAAAGTCAAAAGATTCAATATTATGCTGTTTACATATTGAATTGATATACACCCTGACCCTAACTTAAAGGGATATTTTACTTTCAAACAGGCTTTTGTGAAAACCCAGACAGTTATTAAGTTGCTGAGTATTTAGATATTTGATATTCATTTTATCAGACATGCCCCTCTTCCTATACAAGTAATTTCAAACTCCCTTTTCACCATGATGGATTAATTAAAAACACCAGTCCTTGGTTCTGGTGACTCATACTGCCCATTTTATCATTCATTTTATTGTCTCCACCAGGCCAAAGGCCTGGGGAGAGTATGTTTTGCAATCCGTCCGTCTGTTCCCAGCTAATCTCTGTTGGTCCTGTCGATGCCAAACTGTGCACACACACTCCCTGGATGCCAATGACGAACCTCTGCCCCAATTTTCCAGAAAGACCTGTTATAACGCCACCATGAGGCAGATTTTCACATTTTTACCTGCTGCACCGATCTGCATGAAACTTTGCATGCGGCCAAGGAAAAACCTTTGACCTGCATTTTTTTCCACATCTGGCTTTTATAGCGCTATCATAATTTATTTTTTATATTACGCAAGTCGTTACATACCATCACTATAGTCATGTGATCAATGCGGATATGTCCGCTTCCCCATATTCCATCCTGATTGACTAAGATTGCCTTCCAAAGTTTGCAGGATTGGTCCATTTTTAACAAAATACCTCAAATCTTTCCGTAACATTATGCACACACATTCCCACTAGGATTTTTTAAATCAGCCTCACGATGGCGCTATAACAGGCCAGGTTTTTATCTAAAACGGCACCGATCTGTGTACAACTTTGTATGTGCACTCCCTAGAGGCCAAGAAAAAACCTTTGCCCTGCATTTTTCACATCTGTCAGTTATAGCGCCATTGCTAAACACTTTTTTTTATTACTCGCACAGATTTTATCCATACATCATGCAAATCGGTATACACTATCTCTGTAGCTCTGTGTTCAACAGATCTGTTAGATTTTTCATATTTCATCATTTTTATTGTATTTAATTTTTTTAAATTTTCCCAAAAAATTATAAAAGAAAGTAATTGAGGAAAGTAATTAAAAATGTAGGAGTGTCCCTCACGCATTAGAAGGACAATGTCAGTCACCACTGAGAACCAAGGATGGGTGTTTGTGATGAATCTATCTTGATTAAAATGATAAAATGAATATTAAATATCACAAAAGCCTGAGTAGACGCTAAAATGACCCCAAACATGTTTGAAAGTGAAATATCCCTTTAATAACTATCTATCTGGCTTTAATTATCCTGTTGAATAAGCAGACGGATGGCAGGACATGGATGTGGAACTGAAGACGGCTCTGAGGGTGCTGCCTTTGATCATCTCTGCCAGCCAGGTAACTTGAAATAAAGCACATGATGGAACACTGAGCAATAGTTTTGTGACTGGCCGACCATGCAGTGCAGTATTTCAGGTTGATTACCTGAAAACAACAACTGGAAGTGTTGTTGCAGCGGTTAAACATTTTATGCATCATGTTCTTGCTAAATGGCTGCTGTTGCTGTATAACTTACTTGGCTGAAACCCCAGTAAAATAATATAGTATGTATTTTTGGGGGGGTACAGACCATCTCTGTGGAAAAGGGGTTTCACAGCACTTTAAACTGGTGAGAGAGATTTTCTAAGCTAAACTTTTACCCTGCAGGTATGATTGGTATCTCCCGACCGCCTGTACTCCATTCAGCAGATGATGTAAAACACATGGCGAGGAAACACGAGGAAACCAAAGCTTTAGTCCCAGAAGGCAGAGCGGGAAGGGAATCCGGCCACAGCTCCGTCCTCGCACATGTAGGTGGGTTACACACAAGCCACATTTGACATGGTGAATTTTTATGTAATGCAGCATTTCATAAGCCCTCCATAACCGTCTTTGGACATGAGTACTACTACTTGGTTTGCTTAGAATATTTGTGGTTGAGTCAACATGGGCCACGTGCTTTCTCACTGGGTGTCGTGTTTCCACTTCTGCATTTATGACATTTCTCATGACTCATAATCTGTGCCTGAACCGAGGGAAAATCAAAGTGAAGTACCACTGTTGCAGCCCATTCTTTTATTTCCTTTGCCGTTGTCATGACATTTCAGCTCTGAACTCTCAAGAGGCAAGTGCTAATAGATGTTGCAAGGAATTACAACACAACATTCCCTTGGCCTGTCAATATGGACAGCATACATAAATATTCATGTCTGGCATCTGTTTATGAGAATATTTGGCCCTGGCAAAAAAAAAAGATGAACAATTCCTAGCATAACAAATACGAATTATAACAAATGACAGATGCATGAATTACATGCCTGAAGGGCAGTCGTCTGATGAATTATTCACTCATTTAATTCGTGTATCATACTGTCGGCACACATCGGTTCTCCTCGCCGATTTGGGCTTGCGGGGGCGTGGCTGCACTGAAGGTGACACGAGCCGCTGTTCCACGGTGCCATGGCGGGAGCATTAAGCACTGTCGCTTCTTCCATGGGTTTGTGTGTGTTTAAGGTCATAACGCCATGGCTTTTTTGCCCCTTACACCCCACCCCCACCCCTTTGTTCCTCCTCCCTCTCTTGCTCGTCCCTTGTTTCCCCATTGTAATTCCTTCTG
>OOFJ01114458.1:0-13498 GCA_900323375.1 Benthosema glaciale
TGTCTCACTTTACCCCATGGCAGGGGTAAAATGAGACGGACAGAAAAACCAATGGGGTGACGTGAGCGTCCCACGTGAGCGTCCCACAATTTATTTTTAAATAAAGGGAGAAAAGGAGGAGCAAAAGTACTTTTACTCAGTGGTGGGAATTAATTTAATCAATTAATAAATAATCAATTAGTAAAAGTCTGGTTAATTTTTTTTTACTTGAGTAACAGTACACAAAAGTATTTTTCTCAAAATATACTTTACAAAAGTAAAATTACCCATTATGCAGAATTTGGAAATTTGGATATTTATTTTGGACTAATCCACTTATACAGTCTCACTTTACCCCAAAGCATTTGTCTCACTTTACCCCAAACCCACATTTTGGTAAACAAGAAGACTTTTAGCAATTCAGGCTAATCTTCAGCTATCAACAATCACATGGATGTATATGTTTGTAGTTCATTAACGTGTGAGATATACGTTTTTCTACCTGACTCAGTTTGCTTTGACACAACAGCTGATTATGTAAAAAAATATATATATACTTTTAAATGCAAAAAACACATTTTTGTGAAGCAAACATGCTTATCACAGATCAATGAGGCCCTCTCCAACATAGGTAGGTAGGAAATGGGCTTCAACATATAATGGTCACATGGCCACAAAGTGTTGTGGTCAAGTGATACAGGGGGTGTCTCAGTTTACCCAGTGTCTCACATAACCCCCGTCTCCCCTACATTCACCCATTCACACACTGATAGCAGCGGAAACCATGCAAGGTACCTACCAGCACATCAGGAGCAATTAGGGGTTAAGTGTCTTGCTCAAGGACACATCGACACTAACTCTGGGGGAGCCCAGGTTTGAACCGGCAACCTTGCAGTTGCCAGCCAGTCACTCTACCCCTGAGCCACCCTGTCCCATTGTATTGTACAGTATTATTATTATTATTAACTGCAGCTACAGATAAATCCATGTGTTGAGTAGGGGATGGAATGCTTTTGGATTTTATTTTATTTTTTGCCCAAATAACAGTCTGTTTTACTGTGGTTATCATCATAGTGGGTGTGTGTGTGTGTGTGTGCGTGCGTGCTTGCGCGCATATTACACCAATATTAAAGTCTCATGATGTCAAACTTTCCCTCCAGGCTTCGTGTCCGGCCTTATGTGGGCATTGGCCACCTACTGTTGGTTTCTGGCCAACAGCTACCTGAGTGCTGTTGTTACTTTTCCTATAGTAACTGCTGTGAGTACACAATGTCTGTCACATGGATACTGTACCATAATGTTGGGTTCGGTGCTGGCTGAGAACTAAACATTGACTATTTCTCAGTGGAATTAATTAGTAGAGGTAGATAGAAAAATGTATCACATAAATTAGGTTAACCGAGATCTCTCTATGCTTGTAGAGAAGGCAGTCAATGGAGGTTGCTCCTAATAGACCTTGCAGTAAGCTCCCCAGTGTCCTACCATGGGTAGGACACTTTCCAGCCGGGCTCATTCATTCCAATGTAAATATCATGGACATTACCCATTAAATACTGGTTCGTTTTTGGGACCAGACGCTCAAAATCTCTTCCAAATCTGTCAACAAGGCCTCCCATATGCACTGGAAAGAGATGTGTGTGACATTTCTTTTTTAAAACAATGTTTTAGCATATAGGAAAACGAATGGTGGAGAGGCTTGTCCGTCACATGTTATGCTTAGCTGTGATTGGACCAATGAAATTTGGGGAGGGGCTTACTGCAAGGTCTATTGTAGACCTTGCAGCTGGTGGGATCTGGACCATTCCTTAGGTTCTAGGGGTAGGGAGCCGTGTGAAGTAGTCAGTAAGCTTGAGCCCAGTGTTAGCTAGGTCCCTTCTCCTTATACGATTCCAAATACTTAACTTATAGTATGAAATGCATACTTGCAGTATTTCTGAATGCTTCTATGTGCTGAATGCTTCTGTAGTTCTACTTTATAGTGACGTGACACCATGGCCTAACGGCATGCTGTCAATCGTTTCCGTGCAGCATGTTTGTTGATTTTCATTAAAAACATTTAATTTCCACACACCTTCCCCTCAACATAAATACAATAGATGTGGTAAAATAATCAATCCTGGCAGGTGTCATATTGTATTGATCGTTATATAAATGGTTTTCTTGAAGACACTCCTGAAGGAAACTAATGGACAGGCAGAACTATTATATAACTGTTCATTCATCACTATAGCTATGCCATTCCATGGCCAACAGAAGACTGGTTATACTGGGTGACTCCCAGATGTGAATGTACAGTATGTGTTCAATCAAATTGGCATCAGTACTCGGTGGGCTTTCCCATAAGTCGTTTTGTCTCTGCAGGGCTATGGTCTGGTGGCGGCATTGTGGGGGTCCCTGGTGTTCAAGGAGATTAAGGTAAATGCAGTGTTGGAAAAAGGTAAAATACTGCAAAATAGAAACTCTGTTATAAGTAAAAGTCCACTCTGTGTGGAGTTTGCATGTTCTCCCTGTGTCCCCTAGGGTACACCCTCACAAAAAAACATGCAGTAATCCTGGTCTCTAAACTGCCTCCCCCTGGCCAGCCAGGGCGCCTGATGGAGGGGAAAGGAACTGGTTGGAATAATGTGTTCCTTCCATGCGCTACGTCCAACCAGGGAAACTCCCCTCTGTCAGGTGAAAAGAAGCAGCTTGGACTCCTCATGTACAGAAGGAAGCATGAGGTCAGTCCGCTTGGCGGAGGGTGTGTAGAGCCCAGGATCACATTAGATAATTGACACAAGGGTGAAAAATGGGATACAAAATCGTGGGATGAAAAAATATTTAGAAGATAAGTAAAAGTCCAGAATACAAAATGTAATTTAGTAAAAGTACAAAACAATTGACTGAAAGTACCAAAAGAAAGTACTCATTATCAGAATGTCCCATTTCAAGTTTTCAAATTTATAAAGAAAATCTTTAGAAAATACCGGTATCACATCTACAAGCTCACAATGCGCATTATGAGCTTATAGATCAGCTATTTTTAAAAGGCCGAAATGAAGTGCTTATGTTTTGTAATGATAATCAAAATCCTCAAAATTACTAGTAATTAAAGTCTTCAAATACATGTGGTGGAGTAAAAGTACAATATTTGTATCCAAGATGTACCAAAGAAATTCAGCAGTATTCATTCAGGTCACCTCGAAATCAGATTAATTCAGACTTAGGAATGACTTGATTTCTCCATTGGCCTAAATGTAATAACCTTGAGAAATGTGGCTTGGTCAAACATACATTGCAACGCAAAACAAGTTTATTACACTCGTATAGTATCCATAGATACAAAATGTTAATCAATTCAATGGTACAACAGTTCAGTTACACACCCCACGAAGCCTTGAATACATGTTTTTGTCACATTCCTGAGCCAATAATTTGACAGACGGAGTCTCTTGGATGGTCTTTAGGAGACTCTCCTTCTGAGTCTCCTTACTCACCGATGACCCGGTCAGCAAATAATTGCCCCAGGAATGTAAAATAAAAACAATCAAGGCTTCATGGGGAATGTAATTGATAGAAAATAAGTAATTTATTGGGTTAACTACTCTTTTAAAATGTTGTAGTCCTGATGTACTGTAACTTGTGGTACATAATGCTGACTCTGTCTTTCTGCAGGGTTTGGGCAACTGTTGCATATTCTTCCTGGCTTCCCTGGTGGTCCTTGCTGGCTCACTCCTCACTGCCATATCTATACTCTAGTGAGCCACCACTAGGTGGCAATACTACACAGGAATGTCCCTCATGATGCCATGGTATCCCTTTGTAGCTGGAGGAAGGAGTCATGTTTATTTATTTATCAGTTCACTTGTCAGTTGTGTACTGATAAGACTTGATTATCAATGCTCTTTCTGCTTTTGGTGACTGAAACACATTTAAATGCTTCACGTTATGGTGTTTGCAGGCCATCTGTGTTGAAAGGATATTGACTTGTGTATTTTGCCTTGGGATTAAAATTAATGTTTGACAATTCTGTGATATATATATATATTCTTTTAATTGATTTATTTTACTTTGCATTAATATTTTTCCCAGTCTTGCTAAGCTTCAGTAGTGTGATTTAACTGAGTAGGAGGACAAACATCATCCCCATAATGGTCAAAAAGTCATTTTCAGAAGGTTTCATCAGAGGAATGTTGAGTACATACAGAGAAACATGTTCTAATCTAATTTTAGAAGCTCTTGGTTAACCACTATACTTTAGCCGTCCTATTACTACCTATTTTATTCCTTTTGTCATGACAGATACAACTAAGGATTCCACCTAACGGCAAACAATGCTAAACGTCTCTAAACGGTGTGTGCTACAGTATGTGCAGTTTTTTGGCTGTTCAAACAGACGTGTTTGCTCACATTTTGGTTCTATACATAGTAAGTTATTGTCATTTTAAAGGGCAAGACCACTTTTCTTTTAGTTTTTTTTTTTTTGTGCAGTTACCTTGCCGTGATGTAATTCCAAATGTGGACCAGAAATTAAAAAGAAATGTTCCAGTGATTAGAAATAATTAGTTTAAAATATGCTCATTGACTTGCATTGCACACTGAAACGGCTCTCAAAGTCACTCTTTTAGTACGTAACGAAACAAAGAAAGTTGATTCAGACACTATAGAGCATCACCATAACTCATGCAGCTTTTGTTTTCCATAAAAATGGTACCTTTCTGTTGATTTGTCAATTTTATTAGAAAGAAAACCCTGACTATATCTGTAAGAAGGCATTGAGGGTTGATTTCACCCCCAAAAATCTGCAAATTGTAAAATCAACAGGAAGGTAATTTTTTTTTATGGAAAACAAAAGCTGCATGAGTTATGGTGATGCTCTCTATAGTGTCTGAATCAACTTGTGTGTTTCGTTACGTACTAAAAGAGTGACTTTGAGAGCCGTTTTAGTTTGCAATGCAAGTCAATGAGGAGCATATTTTCAACTAATTCTTTCTAATCACTGGAACATTTATTTTTAATTTCTGGTCCACATTTTGAATTACATCACGGCAAGGTAACTACACAAAAACTCAAAAGTGGTCTTGCCCTTTAAACACATTGATGGGAGTGCTGGAGGGATGTGACTTTTGGGTTGATTTGGGTTCAAGTAGATCATGAGATTAGGTGTTTTGCATTTTCGCATGCATTGTGTTTAAGGAAAACATGATATTGGGTGTTTTGCATTCATGTGGATCACACACAGTTCAATTTACATTATAATAATGGAAACGATGAGAACACATTTCCAAGAGTAATACTGCAATTGTAGTCTGACATGTGTGTTCACAGGCCTGTTACTGTTAATCATTCACATGCCGTTATCAGTCATGCATACAAAAACGTTGGCTTGTCTCTTCAGATTACTTTTCAGTGCCTATTTTTTTGGAGATTTACCAGAGATTCTCACCACCTGTGATTAGCTTTTCCTCCGCAGTGGATTTTTGCGACCAAATGTCGCAGTTAACTATGAAACCTTGCATTTTTGTCACATCACTAACAATCCCCATACTTGGGGGAAACCCCCCATATATTGTACCCAGACGGGCCTGCCCCAGGTAATGGGCTCACATTAAACCCTGTACATTCAAGACACTGCCACCGTTGCCACCCTTAGATCTCCATATATGGAGCTGACCTGTTCTGACATTCCATGTTGATCTGACGTCATGAAACCTTGTACACTCAAGACACGCTCCATATATGGCCAGTGCATGACGCTTCTCGCCCTCAGGCGTCTTACTGGTTATTATAGGCTACAGACTAGTAAATTCAGATTTGAGGTGCCTGAAGCTGTTATAAGGTTCATAGTACTTTATGAGTACACTGAACATGCATAATTTCATGCAACTTTCCAAAGCATGTACCTTTCCATATTTTGGAAATAATTGCCAATTTCAAACTGCAAAACATACAGTACTAGAGTGTTCAGTAACAGGTGTCTCCATGTATCCATCTTTTTATTAAACTAAAATGCATTTTCAGGTTGTGACTCACAATGCCAATTTATCCAATCAGGATGGAGAACGCAGTAGGGGTACAGATTAAACTAGAAATGCACTTACACACAAGTAGGCCATGCACTGTACAGTATGTAGCCTACTTGTGTGCAAGCAGTGCGCACCTCTGCACTCAGAACTTCTAGAGTCCTAGAGCTACTAACTAATGTCCAATATAACTGCTGTTCTAAATCCTTTAGACCCGTTATTGACCTTGAAACATACCTTAGTTACGTCACCAAGACTGGTGGTACCTTATTGGCTGTTGATGCTGACGTAATCTTAAAGAAGAGGACACCGACATACATACCTGTACATACCCAGCCGATCGCACTACTTGTCTTGCACGCTCTGCTTGTGTAAGTAGAAAGTGAAACTAAGTGATGATACAAAGGAATGAGCAGACAAAATTGGAACTGGAACATAAGAATGTAAGCTGATAACTGACTACTGTATCCTGATTGGCTGAAAATGTATTTTCTATTTATTAAAGTGTTCGAGAGGCAGGGAGACCCCTGTTACTGAACAAACACTAGCATTGATTACTATCACAATATAGTGATTTAACCTTTTAACAAAAAACGTTTTAATGAAAATCCCTCACCAAATCTTTAATGTTAACCAGACCAATTGATTTAGTCGGGTATAAAAGAAAAATCACACGTGTGAAGTGAGGGGCGCTCTTATCATACATCATCACATTCCATGCTCAGCCAATCAAATAATCACATTCGGTGGTACAGACACAAAACTGGGCATAAGAGGGGCTAGCGCCTCCAATGTGACTGTGTTCCACCCGTGGCGCATGGCCAAGTCTGACTTTTTATGACAAATTGTTTTCCGTACAAACTTTGACGTCACGTGGCATCTTTGTGGATCGTAAAATGGAGCTAAGCGAATGGTGAAACAGGGATAGACTCCAGTGCACCCAGCGGATTCGTATGTTATTGTATTGAATGGACAAAATCAACCGTTATCAGGACGTATGAATACTATACGGCCAATATGTTCCATACCTGCATTCTAGACGTTGTGGCGTTGCACATTCTACATGCAGACCGCCCACGACGTTTGACATGCTTGCAGTTAGGGTTATGGTTTGGGTTAGGGTTAGTCGTATGTCAAACATTACTATTATATCCCTATCCCAAACTCCTAACCTAAACTTAACCGCAAGCATGTTGCAACGCTGCTGTTGTTATCGTTGCATCGCTTCCGCGTCGCCTCCGTATGACGCGTCATGTCATATAAAGCAAACGCTCCCAGGGGAATACTGGGTTTTTCCCAGTATGTGCAATTTTCACATTCTGTCCTATCCGATGGTGCAGATTTTTGACATTTCCTGAATTAAGGGATGATAACATCCGAAGCGGGTGCAGCTCCAGTGTGGACATGCTGGTGTTTCTTCAGAGTACCTACATGCCTGAAGCTCTTGTCACACCGTGGGCAGTGGAACGGTCTTTCTCCGGTGTGGACACGCAGGTGATCCTTCAGCGTATCTAAGCGGTTAAAACTCCGGCCACACTGTTTGCAGTAGAACGGTCTCTCACCGGTGTGGAGACGCTGGTGATTCCTAAGAGTGACTGCGTGACGGAAGGTCTTGTCACACCGTTGACACTGAAACGGTCTGTCTGCTGTGTGGACACTCTGGTGGGTCTTCAGAGTTTCTAACTGACTGAAACTCTTTCCACACGCTTCACAGTGAAAGGGTTTCGCTCCAGTGTGGACGCTCTGATGCGTGTTCAGGTGAGCTAATCGCCTGAAACTCTTGTCACAATGTTGACAACGGAAAGGCTTTTCCCAGGTGCGAGCGCGTAGGTGATTTGTCAGAGGTTTTTGGAAATTAAACGGTTTATCTCCAGTATGGACACTCGGCTGTGTCTTCAAGTCAGTTTTCCTTCCTGTGAAGGTCAGTAGATTCTTTCCTTTCCTTTCTTCTGGCTGAGGTAAAGTCTTGGGAAACCGTTGGCAACTGTGACATCTTGCTACTTTTGGTTCTCCTCGTTTCTGACTGCTTGTAGAGCTGGGAATTTGGTCTCTCTGATCTCTCTGCATCTGGCAATAGCATTCGTTGAGGCTCGTCCTCATCATGTTTAATAATACGGTAATTGGAACTCCTCAGAGCCAGAGGTTAAGTTGTAGCTCAGAACAAGTCTTTGACAATTTGTACTCAATCCTATCAGGCGGTTCGCCAGCGACAAAACTGCTGTCAGATCTGTCCCCAAAACCAGCACCTTCTCAACGATGTGTCAAATGATCCCTTGAGTTGATTGGGCTACGTGTACATATCCCCAATCCCACGGCATGTTAGATCAATCTCAAATCAGATCCTTATATGCAGTTGGGCAGAGCTCTGATCTGGCAACACAAACTGTCACCATGAGTGTTGCCTAACAACACTGATTTGCACAGACGTTCTCATCACACATTTCTAGGGTTGGGATCCTTCAGGATTGTACGGTTTCCTGGAATGATTCCTAAAATGGACCCTTTACAGGTCCATGAATGTCAAAACGTTTGAGAGCCACCGTATTGTAATTGTATCACTATAAATATCAGATGTGAAGTCACCATACCAGCTCTGATAGTGTGATCAAACGGATTCCGGAAATGTTTCCAAATGTGATGGAAACCGATTACCGGTTCAGATCATGTTCCTCTGGTTCTTCTGATTCCTGATCCCAACCCTACACAACGGCTACGTCAACGGGTACGTCGACCCCGTTGTACAATGAGAACTGCACAGCTCGAGAGCCATGCGTTCCGAACGAGCGTTCACTGACTAAAACCAGCCTTTGTCATGTGGCAGCCAAGTCTATGGACTTTTTATGTTTACTTTAAGCACGCCTCCAATAGCAAACAAGCACCCTTCACTTCACAAAAGAGGGGTGTTAGCCCCATATACAGGTTTAATGTTTGTTTTTCAACTATGTTTGTTTTAAAAACGCCATTGACACTGAAGAGAAATTAATGTTTAGTTTTTTTTGTCGCTAACAAAAGCATTATCACCCGTCGCTAACGCAAACATTATGTGCACCTGTTCTTTTGTGAGTTTTTCTGTTTCTGGAAAAGGCCCATGGCCTAGCATAGGATCAAATCAGAAAACGCCTAATTGTCACCAGAAGAAAAACCTGCTGCCCAGTTTGGAAGGCTCCAGTTTGCCATCGATGACCGGGTTGGGCTCCGGGCGCGGCCGAGAACAGTAGGGATTCTGAGGGGCAGGCCGATCCGTAGACACCTTGGTGACCTTAGACAGGTCTCCCAGGCCGGGCCTCACCCATCCCAGCTTGTCCAGGACGCAGCCGTCGAACAGCTGCTGCTCTGCGCGGCAGCGCCGCAGCTCCTGCAGGTTGGAGTAATCCAAACAGGTCCAGTACTGTGTGAACGACTCTGCGCAGTTCGCCTTGATCGCCCTGAAGAAGTCGATGGCGCACTGGTTGACCTTCCTCCCTTCCTCCAGACACCGGCGGGGGTCCTTCTCCTCCCAGCGGCAGAGCATGAACTCCTTGTTGGGTCGGTCGCACTGGGAGCCGTAGTGGTGCGCCGACGCCTTCAGCACCGCGGACGATACGTTCACCTCCGACACCTTCAACTCCTCCAAGGTGGGGAGGTCCACCGCCGTAGGCGGCATGGCGGAGTCCATGTTCGATCGAATCCAAGGAATGTCAGATCTACTACAGTACTACTATTATGCAAATTAAAACATCATGTAAGTGAGAGGCTGAAGGGAATGTCAGCTTATTGCGGCTGAGTGCTGTTTCAGGCGACCATGTGTCGCTTTTATGCCCATCTCATCAAAAAAAGATGCCCTTAAATGGAGATACCTGATATCATCAATATCCTATATGTCATAGTAGTGACATCAGTACTATCATAATGGGCTGCACTAAGTACTGCCAAAATGGGTCTTCTCGTAATGGGTAAAATGGGTATTCTGACAACAGATAAAATGGGTATGACATATCCGGGGCATAACCCGGAGGGCGATAGACCAAACAGACGTAAAAATCAGGGTGTGGGTCTCACAAGACCCATTGATGGAAGGTATGATTTCCGAGAACTGAAAATGTATGCAGAGCGGCCTGAACTTTGCTTTGAGGTGGAGACAGGGAGACAGAGATTCTATAGGATCCTGAACTCAAACAGAGGTTCTGGGCTTTCTGAAGGCGTAACTGACCTGGGTTTGAGTTATCTGCAGGGCCTTCTGATAAGCATAACTGACCCTCAGCATGGCTTATTGAGGGGGCGTTACAAGGTGTGTTGCATCATGTTCATTCCGGGTTTGTATTGGCATTTGTTCAACTAGGCCTGGATGCACAATTGAACTCCACATCACTGAGAGAGAGAGAGAGAGAGAGAGAGAGAGTGAGTGAGTGTGTGTGTCACTGTCACAATGCTATGGGAAGATGGTCGGATTAGCGGCTGTCCAGAGCCAATCATCTCTCAAATCTAAGGATGTCTCTGTCTCATCGCCATGCTGGCTTGTGGTGGACAGTTTTGTCAAAATATATTTTTGCCACAGACAAAATGAGACAATAGTATTAAAGAAACACAGAGAGGAATTCTGGAATTCTCCTTTAAGACCTTTTTTTAATATAAAAAAAGACAAACAAGCTTACTTTACAGCGCCTTGCAACCAAATTAATTATAATTATTACTTAGGTTTTATATGAAGAATATTAGTAGTTTAACGTGTAATATGTACACACGCCGTCGCCCTGCTAAGCTGGCCTGTGTATACACATATTACACTGTGGTGAACCAAAATGGGGGGCATATGCAGAGGAGCTTCTCCATTTTAGACCAGCAAGCAGCAAGTGAAACATCCTGCACTCCTACAGTTATATGTAAATAAAAAAAAAATTAACACACTTTACATTCTTTTATGAATCAAACGAATGCATTCTGTGAATGTTCCTATAGAAATGTATTTTATTCCCTAGCCTAAGTATATCAACTACATTTTTGTGTATGGCTGCAAGCAGAAGGCGCACATTACAAGCTATCATTTTTGTGAACTTTGTACAGATTACACTACATGGTGGTTTTACAGCCATGACAGTACAGAACACGGTCCTGGCATATTACTTTCACATTGTTCTTGTCCATATACAGAGGAGTAGTAGGCTTATTGTATAGTTAAGTCCCTAAGTTTTATGTTTGTTGTCTCACTTTCCTGATGTCCGAATTACAGTAAAGATGGCGTCTAGTTTCCAATCTACTGTGTGGTCTACTCATAATAACTTGATTGTCAACCAGTTGTGTTCAACCCTACACCAGGGTCTCAGTTTCTAGGTATGTGCTAGTTATACTGGTACAGTTATACTGTAGTGCAGGATATTTTGCGGAGAAGGTTGAAAAAACACACATACTGTAGGACAGGTTGGGATCGGTTCCAACATTAAACCTATTTGATTTATTTCCGCAATACCATGTCAAGAACGGAACTTTCTAGTACTATAGACCCATGAATTAAGTGTGCAAATGGATTTCCACGCCTCCACACTTTTACAATTACATTTACTCTGGATTAGCCCTCAGTCTATAAGCCTACCTGGTCTAGAGGTTAGTCCACCTGTTAATCTGTGCTGCAGAAGATTGCTGTTTTGAATCTCACCAGAGGGAAGAATAAAACATCTGCACACTTTTTAAGCTTGTTGGCATATTTGATTGTTAGATGGTTTCAGGGGAGCCAGCTTTTAACTTTCAGCCAGGCAGCCTCTGGTGAAATGACCATTACCAGCAATGTCTGGGACTCAACTATTGTATATGAAGATGTGGTATGTAATTGTTCCACTAGATGGCACCAAAAGTATTCATCTGAATTATCACACGGCTTTGTTTTAAGTGGGTTGTTTAAAAACGAGTAGCAAAGTGGAATAGAGTAGACACTATGGCATGTCATGTTGCAAATCATAAAGGAGTAGGCCTACACCACTATATTCACTTGAGACTCTGTCAATAATCTCAAGAACAGGAAACAAACAGCAGAGGGCGCTGTTTTCTCTCTCTCACTCTGTGTCTATTTTTATTTTGATGTTCTTCTCAGATTCGGCAAGGATTTTTGTTTGTTAGTCTACTGTTAAAACGGGAACGTCTGGTGACGCCAGGTTAGTTAAAACATGTATTGCCCAATCTAAAGCCATAGTACTACTATGAAGAATGAATTAAGTTTTATTTTGAATTTATCAATGTATGCGAGTTTCAATAGTAGGCCTACCTGTAGCTGCCTTATGAACCTACAGGCAGCAACATGCACTAGAGAAGCACGCACAGTTGCATAGCTTGTTTATTAAAAGTTCGACATTTATTTAAGCGTGAGTGGCTGCGCGTGTCAAACTGCATAATTAATTAATTTAATGACTCGAGACCTTGACCAACACTCGCTAATTTGGAGCAGAGCAACAGTTTTTAGAGGAATATGGTGAAGGGGGGATTTGACAACAGCACTGGACCAATCAATCTACTAGCAGCTGGAGGCCACATTGGATCCCATCCCTGACTGGGCCTTTCACAGGTGCTACCAAAATTGATAATGATTAGACATTTACCCATACTTGATTTCACAAACTCTGCTATTGTTGGTGGTAAGAGCCATATTACAGTTCAACTGAACACCTGTTAATGAAGTATTTAAGCGGCCATAATTCTTTTTTTTTTGTTTTTTTTTGCCAATGTTGCATTTGCTGCAGTGAATGATTGTTCTAATTTCAGAAGCCCTACAGGCTATACTAGCTCTGGTCCATAGCTCTACTGTTTCTGTGATTATGCCCTGCAGTAGAAATAGTCCGGCAGTCAAGGTGTACGGGTGAGAAATTATAGTCTTTTTTATTGGCCTAAACTATTGTCTATATACATACCTTCATGAATCCACTTGCTGACCGGCTGTAGGTATTGGGCAATTTGTTTTATAGGGGTTTCTTGTTGTCCTCCCATTATAATCCTATGGCAGGGAAAATTGTCAAAAATGTCAAACTTTCCTTTTGCTTTAAGTAACATGTGACATGTCAAACTTCTGAATCCATTCCAAGCATTAGTTTTGCACAAAAAACACTCCTTGGGCTAAAAACAGCCATAGCTACTTGCCAAAATTAATGTGCTGACCTCATCACATTTGTGATGATTTGTCATGACTTCTATGGCTGTTTTTAGCCCAAGGAGTGTTTTTTGTGCAAAACTAATGCTTGGAATGGATTCAGAATCATGGACCCCCTAGTTTGACATGTCACATGTTACTTAAAGCAAAAGGAAAGTTTGACATTTTTCCCTCCCATAGGATTATAATGGGAGGACAACAAGAAACCCCTATAAAACAAATTGCCCAATAGTGACAGCCAGTCAGCAAGTGGATTCATGAAGGTATGTATATAGACAATAGTTTAGGCCAATAAAAAAGACTATATACCAAATTTCCCACTTTAAACAAAAGAAGCCTGTCGGCTGCCGGACTAAAACCTTTAACACCACCAGAACAACAAACCACAAAATAACAAACAGAGGTTGGT
>OOFJ01114466.1:0-12366 GCA_900323375.1 Benthosema glaciale
GCGAGTGATTGAGAGCGATATGAATAAAATAAATTCATTCCACAACGGGTGTCTCCGGAAGATATGTCGTATCTTTTGGCCAGACAAGATCTCGTACAAGGACCTGTACAAAAAGACCCACTGTTGCAATGTGGTACTGGAAATCAAACGCAGACGGCTCAGATGGCTCGGACATGTTCTTCGAATGGATCAGAACTCCATTCCTAGAGTAGCCTTAAGATGGACACCACCTGGAAAGAGGAAACAAGGGAGGCCAAAAACAACCTGGCGGAGAACTGTGACCTCAGAACTTAAGATGGCTAATCTGACATGGGGCGAGGCACAACATGCAGCACAGGACCGGACCAGATGGAGGCAGATAGTCGCAGCCTTATGTTCCACCGGGAACGAAGAGGATTAAGTAAGTAAGTAAGTACAGTACCTAGTATACTACACACCTACCGCTACTGTATGTCAGTATATGAACACAGCCAAGGCATGACAGTCCGGATTTCTCGGATCGAAATTTTACTCATGGTGTAACCTCCATGGTGTTGCACATGCTCAGATGATGTTCTCTAGTAGGCCGCACATAAGCCTTAAACACGACACCATAGAAATATGACAAACTAGAGCATAGGCTTTCATGTACGTCACATAAGGCTTATGTGCGGCCTACTAGAGGACATCATCTGAGAAATCCGGCCAATATTGTGTTGACATTGCCTCCTCTGGGACCTATACTAGGCTACAGTAGATCTGGTTTGAATTTGCTTTCAATGCAATCATTTCCAAGACGTGCATTTTTCTTCAAATATACTGAAATACATTTGCCATTTTATACTCGGTCTATGTTTTGGGAACCAATATATTGTTATCACATCACCACAGCTTAGGTGTGAAGTGTGGGTGAAATGCTCATACAAGCTCCCCAGTGTGCAGTTTCAAGAGAAAGAAAAGAGACAAGGAAAAATGTGACATGTAAAATATTCCTAATATAGGCCTAATAAGACCAAAGCCAAATATATACATACGGTACATAGTTTAAAATATATACCATTTAATGTCCCTTTTTTTAATGGTTCAAGTAAACCCAAGGCTCATTACACATTACAGTATGTATAGCCTGTATTTCCATTCCATGTGTAGACAGAACTGCTATGACAGCTTTTTACTGCCAATCCATAAATCCAACAAATATGTCTCAGAAATGTCTCGGGCTATAAACAAACGTGAAGGGATACGAGATCTACATGCTCACAACGTGTTGCAGCTGTAACGTGCCATGAGCTTGTCGATCTGCTGTTTTTGGTACGTGACACCGGTGTACGGCTAAGTATAATTCTGGCTTTACTTGACTTGACAGACAACATTAAAGCAGCCATCATCAGCACAGAAATCTGAGACAGCTGACAACCTCATCAGCTCTCCCTTATAGTTCCTCTACTGTAGCTTCTTCTCTGTCATGACCAGTAAAGCTTTCCCATCTTCACTTTCTCCCTTATCAGCCTGAAGGCTAAATTAATGCTTCATCTTCTTGCCAAAAATAACTGATTTTAAAGCAATGGTAAATTATCTGCTTGTAAATCAATTATTTTCAGAGCATAAATTAGGCTTAACTCTAGCTTCTTCCAAGTTTATATCTCCTAACAGTATATTAACTCTAGGCCACAAAACATGCTACCTTCTACTTTCTGACATTATTTGATATCCAAACAAACTACCTGTTTGTTGTTTTGGGGATGCTGTACTGTGGAAATGTTTAATCAATCAGTGAAAGCTTACACTGCATACAGAAACATCCCCTTCATCCTCTGATTAAAGTATAATAACACTCCTTTGTGCAATTAGTGTATATAAAGGTCCAGAAAAGAATAGTTAGAATTTATCTTAGCTTTATTATTCATATTACCTTATTGACTAATTCTTTGTTGGGTTTTATTATTGTTGTTGCATTATTGTAATTAGAAGCCTGTGTCTTCTCTGGCACTGGGTGATCAGCAGAACAGTGATCCACCCAAAAAGGTTGCCCAATGGCCACCGGCTGACCTTTTAGCCACTATCCTCCCCTGCTGGAGGGAGTTTGTGCTACAGTTAGCATGTTGCCTTTTTTATGATTAGACTAATGTATCAGATTAATTTAAACCATACATTGACAGCAAAATAAGGTAATTACTAATAAAGTTGATGATAAATGCACATCACGCTCACATCTGCTAAACCAAGATGTTGAAATGACTTAATTATTAAAATGTTGTCCTATGACATTTTATAATACAGAACAAAAGGCAAGCGTTCACATTTTTGTGAAGATTGATCACATACTCCTATGTCCTTGGTTTGATTCCAGATGGAGAACTGTGTTGTCCATCACCGTCTCTCTGTCCTCAAGGTTCCTGTCGCTGTTCTACAATCTACAGTATCTACCGGTAGTCTGCAAAATGTGAAAAGCGTGATTTGGTGCTTTAGGACTGCCACTGGTTCCCAAACAATGGGTCAGGAGTGGACCCATTTTGGAGCCGGGATAAGAAATACCACGGGCCCTTCTTTCCTAAAATGTATCATTTCAAAGATTTAATTTTCAAAATTATTTCAGTAAATGTTCAATTCCATTTTTTAAATGGGCTTATGTGAATCATTCATAATGTATTTTCTATTTTTGTATGTTTGGGTCACAGGAGACACCAAATTTCGCTTTTGGGACTCAAGCTGAAAAGGTGTGGGAACCTCTGCTTTAGGTGAGAGTTAGTAACAGTCAGTATGTCATTTCCACAAACGTTTTTATTCAAGGAATAATTAATATACAATATACATGTTGTTACACCCTCCCATCCTCCTCCAGACGTCTCTCGCTGCCTCCTCCTCCTCAGCATGTTGGTGGTCGAGATAACGCCCACCCCTCCTTCTTGCCAACCTTGGTGAAGAAGGCCAGAGTTCCCAGTCCAAGACAGGCTCCTGTACCAGTTAGTGCACTGTGGGCTGGGAAAGGGGGTAAAACACACACCAATATGAGCATGGGCGCGCCACACACACACAATCACACATATCAAGTAACTTATCCTCATCCTATATATCAGTGGTCATTGAGGGGGTTCCAGGTGGTCCCCAGATAAATGATGGAGAGTCGGTAATCAAATGGACCCGTTTTAGATCTTTAACTCTTGAGACATTCTCATTTCACTCTCTCAAGAGGTACATTATTGTTAGACATCTGCATTACTTAATATTTATAAAATTAGAGAATGTAGAAGAATTGATATTTTTGATAAATGTTTAAATTGCACGTCCTCTCTCTTACGGTATAGTAATACCACATCAATACAGCATGGAATTGTGGACAAAATATTATCCAACGATAACAAAATATTATACGTTTTGGGTCTGATAATCTAAATCTCATCAAATGGTGTTCCATTGAAAAAAGGATGAAAACCAATGCTTTATTTTGCATCTATTGGTAGTGTCTGTAATACTACTTACTCCTTGCTCCAAGGAATATACCCGAAGCACAGCCTCCAACAAAGTAGTTGATGGGCTCATCAGGAGCATCACGAGCCTGAGCGCAGAGACACGTGGTCATACCGAAGATTGCTCCCAAGGATGCTTTAGGAACAGAAACACACATACACATATCTACCTTCAGTTCCACTGGTCCACCAACATACAGTATGTAGTACATTATACTTTAAAGCTTTTCGGAAGAGGCTTTAAAATCTTGGCCACAGCCAAGATTTTTGTTACAATTTAGGCATTCATTTAGCAGACACTCTTATCCGGAGTGAGATTGGAGTAAGTGACATGACGCTATGAGTATGAAACCTCACCAGCTTAACAACAGTTACAGCCAGGGTATGTGATGGAAGAGTTGGATTATGGAGAAGTGAGTTTTCAGACAGTAGCAGAATGTTATGGTCAATGGACTAATTCACTTCACCAGTATGACATCCTCACTCCAGAACGACGGCATGAGGACACACAGTAAAATCCTCAGTGTTACGTTTAATTTAACTCAGACTAGTGTGAATGCCTGAAGGTCATCGGTGACCAAAACGTTGCCTACTTCAAATAAATGATCCTCTTGTACCGAGCAGATCAACAGTGTGCAGTCATATTTTTTTCTATTTTATTATTGATGTGCACTTGCCACTTGCCTACGCTCCTATAAGCGTGAAGGTTGCTTAGTGAAGGTTGTTTTCTCAAACAACCTTCACCGTGTAAATTAAGATATGTTGGTGCATTGATATTACTAGACTTTGATATTATAATGCGTTTGGAAGAGTTTGTTCTTCTAAGCAGAACTGTATGTAATCATTTGCCTCACAAAGCTAAACTTCAGGTAGTGTTGCGAAGCTCAATCTGTCACCCACAAAGTCTGCATCACTACATAATGTTGAAAAGATACCCATCCTGAACAGCAAAATAGTACACAGTGTGTAATTGTCTTCCCAGATATTTACATGAGGTTCAAAGATTCTAATTGTTGGGTCAAATTACTTACCCATGGTAAGAGTTGCACCGCTGGCCCTCTGGACTGCAGCCATTGCAGACTCAGGCTGGAATGCTACAATGTGATAGGCTGAACCTACCAGACCTGCAAAACACAAAGCAAGAAAACAGTCAATATCAAATGCCACAAAATCGTAATAGGTTTAGGTCATATATCCACCTGCCCTGGAATACACTGTAGTATGAAGCATATTGATTTTTATATCTGGAAAAGATATAGAAGGCGCAAGAAAATAGGAAATCAAAAGTCCCAAACAAAGAGTTGTGCATTCATATTTGATATTTGACCAATTGCACGATATTTTCAAAGTACAAGAGCATTTCAAGAACACGTACCCTCTAATAAACACTAACAAATATAAATAAATACCACTTAATACGAAAAGGCTTGAAAGTGAAAACCACTATTGCTATTCATGCACTTTATTGGTGGACCATATATGATCATAAATAGTCAACAGGTTAGCATTTTCATGGATTTGCCTAGTGCAATATGTTTACAATAATGTGGAGAAGGCACTCAACATTTTTGAGGAGACTGTTATGTTATTCACTGGGGAGGGAGTTCAACTGGGGACAGTCACACATACAGTACATTACATACACCAGGCAGAAACTGTAGGCTAAACTTAGGATAAAAGGTGTTATATAGGTGTTATAAAGGCCTGATGTATGTACATGTAAAGTTGGTAGTGACACACAGCCAACAAGTGACAGTGCTATAAGTAGGTCTACATGAATCATAATGCATTGCACACAAACATGAATGAAATGAATTATGCTGTCATGAATGACACTGTTTACTAGCAGCTATATGTTAGCTAACATGCTAGCCTGCAGCTGTCATAGCCTGTGTTGCTGTTCCATCATGATCTTCATGAAGACAAACACCGGGTTGTTTGAATTACAAACTTTTACCTAAAGCAGTGGCTATTTTGGTGGTGATCCATGTCTTCTCAACACAGTCTTTGCCCTCCTCGAGTTCCCAATAACGATCCATTTTGGATTTGATTTCACATCCAAGGACAACACACGAACAACACTGTGTGGGGTTTTCTCTCGCGAGACTACTACAGTGAAACTTTATTGACAAAAAAAAGATCTGCCGATCTGCAAGCTCACGGCGCGTTTCATTCGCCACGCGTTGTGAGCTTGTAGATCGGCTGCTCCGTCAAAAAAACGCTAATCTCAAAAAGGCTGACAGCTGAGCTGGACCATATCATATCATATCCGGGTCATCATCATGTCTACAGGTGAGCATCATGTTGCAGGAAAAACTCCTCCAGTTATGAAATGATAAACAACATCCTCCTCATCGTTTCTGCTGAGTGTTAGCAGCCTGCAAGGCAGCAAACCGTCTGAATAGATCATTGTTTTATGCCTCTTAAAAAGCGATTACAAAGCAATACTAAATACATCATTTGACTGTGATCTGGATAACATGACGTGTCGCCAAGGAAACCGATGTTATATGTTAGCATTTTGAGCTATCAATCACAAGCTATCCAATGTGTGTGAAACATACATTGACTTGAATGTAAAACAGACTAGCAGTAAACCTTATTCAGACTTTGGAGATGCCACCGATGCGACTGCATGCCTTATTTGCAGTGTAGTAATAAGATTAGCTTAGATAGCTTACTTAATGCTAGTCATGGTGCCTCCTGATAATATCATAATAGTTATTTAGCTCTGGTCCATAGCTCTAATGCCAGTGCAAAGGGATTAGAGCTATTGAACAGAGCTAATAGTCATTGAGACATTGACAATTCATGTTAACCAGAAAGGCTATGACTGAAATTTGATTGAATGAAACAGAATTACAGTACATTTCAAGTACAACTCGATACAAAGTCTGTTAACTGTGAGTGGAATGGATGGCCGCATAAAAGCATTTCTACTTGTTTACAATAGGGCCCACCATGTTCATTTCATCAAAACATTTAGAGACGTACAAATATACACTTCATATAGTGAAAGGCATGAAATCATAGTGGAGGTAAAAAGGGAAAAGAAACAATTACAGTGCGGTTAAACGGGGTGGGTGGGGTGCCGCTGAAGTAGAGAACAAGTCAGATTTCATTGAGTTTCTGTATTGCTGTTCTTATTCTTCTCACTGTTATTTTCAGTTCCTGCCCTGACGTCCTATAACTTGATGTAAGCTCCGGTGTGACTATAATACTGGACTGGTATAGCAGTGTGATTGTGGCCCCGTCCCTTGGTCGAGAGGCCAACCTCCCCCAGACGTCAGTGACATGTCCAACTCGCCGTCCCCAGTCCAAATCAGAGAGGCCAACGCCCACCTAGCAGCCGTGCACCGGCACGTGGCAGAGCTGGAGGAGAGACTGCAGGCAGCGGAGAACACAGTGAGGGAACAGGCCGAGAGTCTGATACGCAAGGATGAGCAGATGAGAGCTGCCTCTCAGGACATAACGGAGACGAAAGACAGGTGAGGAGGAGGAGAGCAGCAGTGGGTTGTGTAATGAAGAAAAGTGACTAGTAACGGGCCAGGCCACACAGTGAACTCTAGCTGAGAGTTAAATAAAGGACAGCCATGCCAGATGTTCATAATCCAGAGCGATTTACAGTAAGAGTAATGCATCAAATACATAGACATCTAGCATCACAAGTAAATCAAGAACAAATCATTGTAGAAAATCTATAATTTGTAGTACATTGAAACTATAAACATTATAGGAGACTCTGACTCTGTCTGTGTAGACACTGTCTACATAACATGTTATCTAAATTACATTTTTGAGCGTTGTTCCCGGGGGGCTGGATGTTGCGGGGACACCCCAGGGACCCCCAAATGGTGTGCAGAATCTCCTTTGTCTTAACGCTCACGTTCTCTTTTCACAGAGAAATCTCTTTTCTCAATGACAAGCTTTGCCGGTGTGAGGAGACCATCCATCACTACCAGCAGTCCTTGAAAGAGAGAGAAACCCTGATTGTTCAGCTGCAGCACCGCTGCCACCTGCTGGACGACATCTGTAAGAGCAGACCCACTCTGGACAGCATGCTAGCGCTGATGGCCGAGGCCGAGCGACTCGGACCCGTAGCAGGATTTGGGTGTGGTATTGGTGTAGGAGTGGGAGGAGGGCCAGGGGAGTCGAGTATGGCCAACTGTTCCCTGATAGATGTGCAGTCCAGCTGCAGCCCTAGCAGAGTAGTACCGGCCTCTGACTACTGCAGCCCCAGTAGGGTTGTTTCCAACCACAAAGACTTTTCTTTGAGCGAGGACGACGATGTAGACAGTCAGGACATGGATGACATGGGCTTTGGGACCACCGTTTAGACTTGTGTGAGCAACTTGGGTTTGGACGGATGGCAATCAAAACATGTGTGCACCAATCTACAGTATGTTGGGCAAAGTTTGGCAAATGAATATGAATGAAAGAGATTGTCGTTGGGACACCTACTGTTGAAGCCAGCCCATTAGATTGATATGAATTTAAGTTACAGCCTGCATTATGGGTCTAAATATACAGTAATGTAGGATGGTGGAGGCCTTGCAACAACACCTGGGCCCACGGTGATGCTAGCATCAATAGACTTGTCCAAGAGGAGCGTTGCCCCCACCCCACATAGAATAACTAAACAAACCGAAACACAGAGAAGTGGCATATACTGTATATGGATTTTATTTTTATTTTAATCAGAATAAGAAACTGGTGCAAAGCCACTGTGGTAAAAAGACATGGCCCAAGTTGCCCATCTACATTATCTCCAAATGTTTGCTGCGCGTCATTAGATTTATTAAGGTACTAAGTGCATTATTTTAGCAAGTCGTCAGTTGACATTGTCAGCCGAGTCTTCAAATAATTTAGTTACAGGGCACACCTTGTCTCACAAGACAATTGAACACTTGTTTCTCAAGAGGGAAAAAGGTTTGTATATTAATATCCAAGTTTGTTGCCTTAACCTCCATTCATACTTTGTCACATGACAATGTCACTCGTTGCTAAGTCAGAAAAGCAACACCATCATGCAATGAAGTACAGTATAAGGGTGCGGTCACACCTGTATTGGAGCCCATTGTAGCCAACGCATACTCCGTCAGATGCATCAATTCACCATATTGTGCTGTGGGTATATATCCGGTGTTCTGGTGTGTTTGACATGATGCTGGAGTGGTTGGCTCACTGAAGAAGAAAGAAAGTGAAATGCTTGGTAAACCAGGGCTTTCTTTCCTGTTGGTTGACACCCGGGCAAATTGACCAATGTTGAGCTCCACACTCAAAATGCAACAACTGAGCACTCCAACCCCTTGCTCCTTGAACAGAATACTCACATCATGCTTCTAAAGAATGTGTGAGTCTATACTCTGCTTTACGCAGCCAATTCATATCTTTTTCAGTGTTATTCAGTGTTACTATGTTTTAGTTTTTAGATTGCAATGCAGGTAATAATTTATTAATTTAATTTTTCACTTGTGCAATCCATTTTTTTTATCTTGATCTTTTTAGGTTTACCCAGAGCCTTAGAGTATAGACAGAGTTACAAACTCCCCTCACTTCATGGGGCCAGTCTAATGGCGGCTCTTCTACATAGACTTCTAATGAATGGGGACAACGGGAAGTTACGGAATGCATTGGAGTCTATGGGCTCGCGCGAGTACATGAACCACGTGACCAGGTCTGCCCCCTCAATATCGCAACTCTTCTACTAGATGGCTCTGGGTTTACCACGCCTCATATAGTGCATTGTTGACGCGGAATTAGCAGAATGACCACATAATTTAAGATTGACATATGAGATTCACTTTTACACGGCCAGTGTTGTACATACAGAACCCGTCTGGATTGCATAAGTGGAGAAAGAAGAAAAAGACAGATTTTTGATCTCGGTGAGAATGCAACCAAAGTGAATGTAATGACTGAAGCCTGGCTTGTTAACAGATGAATGATGAACATAATTCAAAGCTAAATCTTCTTGGTCTCTACTAGGTCTATAACTCATTACTTTAAGTAGTCCTGTAATGAGTGATTCATTATTAATCATCAGTTACACAACTGAAGCTTTGTATGTTCCTCTTAATAGCGCTCCATCTTATTGGGATTACAAACATCGTGTTTATAGGCTAAGACAAGTGTAAATGTACTCCATAAACTTTAGTAATGCTTTCAGATCTTATCACATAGTTCACCCACAACATGACCTTTTCTATCAATTACTCACCACATGGATTCATGGAGTTTTGTCGAATTCCTGATCCAATATTTAATTCAATTAAACTCCACATCAACTGTCACAGTGTAATCCAGTGTGGACTACTACTGTCCCGGTTATAAAAACAGTTTTAATTATTTTGATGCTCTTGTTAAGATTGGTGTCTTATTTACTTAAATTCATCAAATATTGGAATATTAGATCAGCAATGCGACGGAAACTAAAGAATCTCCATGATTTCAAGGCTTCATGGGTTCAGTAACTGAAGTCGTAAGAAGTCATTTTGTGGGTGAACTATCCATTTAAATCTATTTTATGATTTAAAGAAGAAAACTGTTGAACGGTTGTAGCTGTTAGTATAGCCTTTGAGATTAAATAATTGCACTTCAGATGTATTTTGATGTATATAGAATTTACTTTAGGTGGCCCACTGCAGAGACCCAGGGGATTTAATCCTCTGTACAATTTAGGCATTTGGCAGACGCTGTTATCCAGAGTGACTTAACAATATGCAAGGCAAACACTTGTTACCGTCCGGTACAGTACATCAAATACAGAGATGTACAGTGTGTAGTGCCTCAGTAGACTGGAATCACAGGCAAAACAATGCCTCTAGCATTGACCAGGCGTCCCAACGAACACAATTGGTTGTGTTTGTGGTGTTGCAATATGTGTATCTAATGAGACAAGTACAACAACACCCTATATCAGTACACCGCCCCTAAAGACCAACGAGCAGGGGTCAGCAATGACAAGGAGACTTGTTGTGAAATGACACAATGACCAAATTGGGAGAAAGGGGTGAAAAACATTTTAGAAATATATTGAAATAGAAAGAATCCAACAGGCCCAACCTCCTACTTTACGGACTTTAATGAAACAATATTGAGTTCTATGCAAAACGTCCTGCTGGGCTGTCGGCGCCATTTAGTTATGCCACTGAAACCCTGATGGTTCATCATGATTCCTAATAGAATTTGCATATAGTATCTTGTACTCTCTACTCTGTAGATTGCAGAGTTTTGGCTAATATGGCGTAACAATGAAAGTTCAAAATACCTCAATACAACCTTTTAAGGGGTCCATGTCATTAGTCTGACGGTTCATTGTTCTGAAATTACTAGCCCTATCTCTAACCCTAACTCTAACCTCCCGCGGGGTACTCACCTAAACCTAACCTTAACCCTATCCCAACCCCCAACGCATCCCACGGGGCACTCACCTAAACCTAACCTTAACCCTATCCCAACCCCCAATGCATCCTACGGGGCACTCACCTAAACCTAACCTTAACCCTATCCCAACCCCCAATGCATCCTACGGGGCACTCACCTAAACCTAACCTTAACCCTATCCCAACCCCCAATGCATGTAGGACTAACGGACCTTCGGAACTATGGGTAGTCCCCCTTTTGAAGATATGTGCACTAACTTGTGTTCTTCATACTTACATACTGTATCTGTCATTACAGTTTGATGTACAGGTTCCAGCATGTGATATTCCACAGTATGAAGTGTCTTGATGAAGGAAAGAGAGCCTATATGTAGGCCTATTATAACATTTGATATTGATGTAAAAATAAATCTGGTTTGACTGGTACTGTTGAGTGTAGATATGATCATCCTAAGATCACTGTTGTCAACCAGGCTGCCGGACAGTCCATGGGAATGCTACAATATGGCACTAGATTGCAGACCCTGACTGGTACCTAACTTTGACTTTTATTGGTTGGTGTTTTTTTTTACTTAATGTTTCTGTCTGACTGAACATTGACAAGCAGCTTGGCACTCACTGGCTAATTGACCTGGCAGCTAATTGGCTTGCTGATTTTGAGAAATATTTGAGAATTTATTGTTACCTAATATCCGTTTTTTACTTAATTTCTGCACAGACAAGAATGGTTCATAACCACTGCTGATGGTATATTGTCTGTCCCTGCTGTTACTGACATGTACCGTAACTATCTTTTCATTCCCTATGCGCGACTGCCTCATACTTGTGTGGACTTACAGAAAATACTACCGTACTTTTAATCTTGGCTATATGCTATATAATTATGTTTTCGTGGCTCTCTATGCTGGGAGGAATTCACATGGAAGCTACTATATAACAGATTTCTGTTCAGTGTTGATCTGTGAAACCTTACATTTCAGTTGTAAACCAGAAATGTCTTTTATAAACATCACGCCTGACAACATGAATAAATTATTTATTTTATACTCTGCTGGTTGGTTGGTGTCATGTTTTTTTCAAGAAATTGTGAATGAACCTGTTCTAGTCCATCCAGGTCCCAGCCTAGAGCTGTGTTTTTGGTGTGTTTTTGGAGCTCAATAAAACAAATTGGCGACCGCGCAGGACCGTTCAAGCTGTTTTGATCACTGACCATACATCTTTGGTGCACTTCTGAAATGATTTTGTGTTCGCGAAAGTGTGTCAATTTTGTCGGTCTCGCTTCGAATAGGAGCTGTGCGGCATGTAAGTTGCTCTGCTTAAAACTCCTTCCCTGCCAGACCTAGAGGGCGCTATATGGATTCAAAATCAAATCCATATAGCGCCCTCTAGGTCTGGCAGGGAAGGAGTTTTAAGCAGAGCAACTTACAATAAGCAAGGTAAACACATAAAATGCAGAGTGTAGTGCCTCAGTAAACTAGGATCACAGGTAAGACAAGAACCTAGAATCAGTCTACTAGTACTCTAACAATATACTA
>OOFJ01114521.1:0-10465 GCA_900323375.1 Benthosema glaciale
GCGCTTCCGATCTACACACACACACACACACACACACACACACACACACACACACACACACACACCCCTTCGTCTTTCTTAGATTGACTATGACTAGTCTGTGTATTTTGATCACATGTCGACTCTTTTACTAACCTTTTCATCTCAAAATGACAAGCCAGAAATAACTCCATGTGTTTTGATTGCTCGTCAGAGTTCAGAGTACTGATCTGAACTGATGCTGTTTTCAACGCATGTTTTAGCGCATCGCAAATGTGCCGGTCTACTCGTTAACGAGGCCCGTTTAGCTTGACCCTGACTTGACCTGGCAATAAGCAACGCTATTGATGGCAGCTGCCTGTACATCCTTCCCTGTAGCGGGGACTCAACTTAAAGTTTCACTTTTCCTAAAATAATAATAATAATAATAATAAGGGTAATAATAATAATAATAATAATAATAATAATAATAATAATAATAATAAATAGAAATATTTTTGAAAAAGTATTTTACTTTGGTACTGTAAGTAGGCTAAAGTTTGTTGCTAATACTTTTACTGAAGGCAACATTTTAATACAGGACTTTCACTTGTATCATCTAGTATATATCTTTTTACTCTTACTAGTGGTGGAGTACTTCTTCACTAGGGGCAGATTATATTATGGCGGTCGGTGACACCGCAGGTGACATTTGCCCTCAAACCAAAAATTCTATTTCACACCCAATTAGTCTGAGGATATCACTCCCCTTGCGGGCTCAACACACAGATGCAATCGTTATTTTTCCATTTGTACATCCTATTGACACCTCTGAAGCTTCCAACCAAAATGGCAATTTCAGACAAACCGGAGCCAATGCATCGGAGGTGATGAATACTCCCTGTAGGCTCAAAATGCTGATACATATTTCTTATCATTCTTTTTTTATTTGTTTTTTTCTGTGTTTCTCTGATTTCTTATCATTATTTTTTAATTTGTTTGTTCTGTGTTTCTCTGATTTCTTATCATTATTTTTTAATTTGTTTGTTCTGTGTTTCTCTGATTTCGTCTGAAGCCCAATTTTTCATTTGAACGTTGTGTGTACCGAACATAAATTGGTTGGGACACTTCACTGGCACTCTGGGTTGGACCCCATTTCTGCCAGCACAATCCCGGCGCCATCTGCTTTTAGCACCACAGGCTATACGGTATCTTCCCCATTACGCAAAGTTCTGCTTTGCGCTTAAGTTGTCAAGAGATATCGCATTGCTGCTTGCCAAGTTTGTGCGTAGGCTGAGGTGTGTGGATCTGAATGCTATTTTCCCTATTTTCGTTAGTGCTAAACCCCTTAACCCTGTGCCTTTTTTTAACTATTTTGATTTTTTTTTTTAATAGTTCAACTAGCCGAGCTTGTACATTGACTACTTGAACAATTCAAAAATGTTTTTTTAAATGAGTTAAAAAAAAAAAGGCCAAGAAGTTTAGGGATAAGGGGTTTAGTCAAGTGTGGACGAGAATAGATCCCTTTGTGCTCCTAAGTTAAGACCAGTGTTGTCAAGCAAGACAAGCAGTGCAGTGAGGTGCAGGCGTTTCGACACCATCTTCACATCGCTCCCAGACACTCAACACATGCACAAATAAGCACACAGACATGAAAATTATCCATGGGGTTTTCTAAGGGTAAACATGGGCTGGTCATAAATCAGTCACTGTCAACCTTTGTTTTTTATGTAGCCTCCTGTGCAGTACGTGAATTACTTTAAACCTTTTTGACAAGTGCAATACAAATACAAAATAAAAGTTTATTTATCATTGTCATGTCATGTGTAGCATGACAACAGTGACAAGAACATGTTCGAGTGTGGTAACCACACTCGACCAGTCTCACTGTATCGCCACTTGTCTAGGTGGACAGTTGCGCAGGTGTCCACGTCCCTAGTGGCCAGTGACCATGTTCAGAGTTGTCCAGGTGCAGTGTGTGTGGACCTTATTATGAATACTGGGCGAACAGTCACGGCGGACAGTTGGCTGTCGGACTCTTAGTACGCATGTCAACATGACTGTTGGCATGTCTGACTAATTGGGTGCAGGACTATTGATTGCCGTCTATTTGCTGTTGGACTCTGGCAAACGCCTGTGACGTGAGTGAATAATCCGAGTGCCAGTTGCTGTGTACTCCCAGTGTCAGTCACGTTCTCAGCCCCAGCATGACAGCCAGGCTGGCTGGCTCCTGGCTTGATTGATTTGTTTGTATTGTTTCTAAATATATTTTAGGCTATTATGTATGTAAAGCGGTATATATCGCCAAAGTCCTGACACAATTAATTCATCAAGTAGAAATGCTTTTATGCGGTCCGGGTCGTCCACTCACAGTTAACTTTGTATTGAGTTGTACTTTGTAGCCTACTGTAATTCTGCAAATTCTTAATAAAAACTTTCAATCAATCAATCAATCAATCAATCAATCAATCAATCAATCAATCAATCAATCAATCAATCAATCACCTGGTTCACAGAAGTTTTTCTCTCTAATAGTATAAAGCTTTACAAACATAAATAGTATTACGCTTTACAAACAAACAGTAGGCTACAAAGTACCGCATAAAAGCATTTCTACTTGATGAATTCATTGCGTCAGGACTTTGGCGATATAATAGTATTTAACGGTTTACATACATAATAGCCTAAAATATAACGCTTTACAAACACATCAAGCAGCACTGAGTGAGTGAGTGAGTGAGTGCGTGCGTGTGTGTGTGTGTGCAGTGAAAAGGGGAGGGGACGGTGAATGTGGTAACTGTGATATAATCTGCATCACAGCAAAATGTTGGGCAATAACATAACAGTATGTCATACAAAAGCAATATTTGTACAGTAAATATTACAGTTGCATGGAGGCAATGTGGTGCAGATGGTTTGCTATGGCCTGCAGTAGTTTTTGTGCATGGAGAGATGTGTGCTAACCGAATGGCTTGGTAGGAGAAGCATAACGGATAAACGGTCATACTGTTTTGGCCCCCCTTTTTAAATTAGGGTAGAAGGATTCACTTTCAGGAGACCCATAAATGTGTCCCAATGCCAGACTGTATTCACAAAGCTATCCGCAAATCTACAGTCCAGGAGCTGTTATTGGCCACTCCAGGCTGCTAGACAGAATGATGAAGGGGAGATGAGTACATACTGTGTACTTAGGTGCAGCTTAGTTGCCCACAGCTGGCTGAATGTGGTGTTTATACTCTTGTCTTGCTGGTAGTCTTACTGTCTGCATGGGCACATTCTGTCTGGAACAGGAATTATTACACACCCCAAAATAAACACCTGATTTCAGTTCTAAATGTTATTTTGTGGAATAATGAAGAAGCAGCCAAAAAGTCACTAATGCGCTATTGAACAGCGGTGTGAGTAATATAAAGTAATGTGTAAAGGTATTAATCTTGATTCCAGGTAATAAGTAAAGGCGCTTTACATAGATTGTGCATTACATTCACCCATTCACACACTGATGGCAGCGGAAACCATGCAAGTCACCTACTAGCACATCAGGAGCAATTAGGGGTTAAGTGTCTTGCTCAAGGACACATCGACACTAACTCTTGGGGAGCCCGGGTTCGAACTGGCAACACAGCAAGAGAAAGAGGAACTTGTGCACACACAATTGCAAAGACTTATGGGCCACAAGAAAAAGGCGAATAGGAAAATATGCAAAAAATAGAAAATATGAGTGGAAGTGTTATCATAATATATTAATTTACTTATATTGATCCAATAAACAATTTAATATAACTATAGTTTTGCCCGAACTCTGGCTCATGTAAGAACCAAAAAGAACTGAACCGGTTCCCATTGGCAACCAATCCGGTGGGTATGGGTACACTTACGCTTTGATAAGCATAGTGTGTTGCGGTGGAGATTTAATTGAACTCTCAGTACAGTCAGTAGACACTCTTTATCTTTAGCCTTGTAGGCATATTTATTTTATTGACAGGCGGGAGAGATGCCGCTGTGCTGCCGCTCTCGTATCATAACATCATCATCTTCTGATCTGACACCGGAACAGGTAGCAGAGTGTAGGTGACGGACCAATGTCCAGTGGTGGAACTATAAGTACATCTACTAAGTACTATAAGTAACTATAAGTACATCTACTTAAGTACTGTACTTTCCAATACTTTTTCTTATTCTACTCCACTACATCTCAGATCCAGCTCACAATGAGTCATGAGGCGATGCATTGTGAGCTTGTAGATTTGCTATTTGCAAAACAATACATTTGAAAACTTGAAATGAGACATTCTGCATAATGAGTGCTCTTACTTTTGGTAAGTACATTTTGAATTCCAGACTGGAGTAGTTCTATATTGCAGTATTGATAGTTTGACTTAAGTAAAACAATTGCTTTTTCCAGCACTGCCAACTGCCAGTCCCTTTCAAGCTGGTGACATGCATGCGATAATGCATATAGATGGAGAGGCAAAGGAGAAGAGGGTACTAGTTCACTTTTTTCTCTCTCTGTCTCTTGGTGTCTCTCTCCTGTACTGGGCATGGTTCGCAAATGCACAACACCGACACGATTATGTTGCGAGTGATTGCCAGATGCTTATCATAGGTAGGGGTGTGCATCTATCCCTTACAAGCCGATTCGATGCGTATCGATACGCATGGGCTACGATGTGATTCAGAAACGATACATTTTGTAGCAGAACGATACGATTCCGATACGATTCGGTGGAATTCGATGCGATTTTGATTTTGTGGAATTTTGTAGAATTTGAGACGATGCGATTCGATGCGATACAGTGTGATTTAACACATTAAACCTTTTTTTCATTTTTAATTTGAAGCAACATATATAAAGAATAGGGTTGGGACATGATCAAAAACATCATCATCATCATCATCATCACCTGTCTGTCCCACATTGTGACTGACAGGCATCAGTGTTCATATTGAGACCCTATCTGTCCCACATTGTGACTGACAGGCATCAGTGTTCATATTGAGACCCTGTATGTCCCACATTGTGACTGACAGGCATCAGTGTTCAAATGGCCTATTAGTCAGTCCCTAATAGTTGGTGTTCTGTTGTAAAGCTCTCTCAATGTCTCTTTTCCTGCTGTGTTAAAATAATGTGTTAAAATAATGGAAGATGGAGATGGCCACTATATTTCCACACTCACTCCAGAAGGCCACATTGTATTAATGTACTGTCATATAAAATAAAATAAAATTGGACCGATCCAGGTCGATGCAGTCGCATCGTTCATGTTAAAATCGATTATCGATTCATATTGATATTTTTTGTCACCACTATTATTAGGCCTATTGTTATGCACACAGGATTGGAGGATACTGTATGGGTCCAAATACTGCGAAAACAAGAATCAGGTGCTCTGTGGGAAGGCTTTGGATAAAATGCAATGCACTTATAATCGGAGAGCTTGGCAAATATCTAATCCATCTGTTACCACCTCCGGATGTAGCTCACAGATGGGTGGGTTGGTGGACAATCCAAGGCACATTGTTCCATCTTCAGCTGCAAAGGGTTCTTCAACAGGATGCAGAGGTCATGGTGACAGCAAGTAGCTGCCACATAGTCCGGTTGAGTATAACAAATCAGTGAAATGTTTCAATCTAATATTGTATTCTTCTATCCATTTGCTTGCATCCTGTCAAGTCTAAAATGTCTCGTGGTTTCGGTCTGTCTTTATAAAAAAGTCAGTGTGGCGTCTCCTTTGACCATGTGAAACTGCAGTGTCAGGACCACTTTACCACTGCCCAAGGCCCCATAAAAGACAATGTCTCTCTGTTTCTCTCTGTCTCTCTGCATTGGGATCATTCATGCTTGAAGGAAAACACTGGCACACAACAACACACATTTTTCCCCAGACTCAACTACAGACAATGCATGCTTTGGGAGGTCTGAGGCTGCTTAGTCAAGCTCTCTGGTTTACTTTGATTAAGCAGACTCTTGACACTGGCCTGCAGTCACACTGATAGAAATGAGCAGTATGTGTGTGTCACTGTGTAAGCGATAAGTCCTCCCCAGCATGCACGCACGCACGCATGCACGCACACACGCGCGCTGGGACTGTTGTATTATATATTTACGTACCTCCTCCAGCACACTCTCATTCTTCTGAAGCTCTGAGCACACTCTGAAGAGCTCTTGAATAACTTGAACCATAAACTTGCAGCAGAATTGACAGCATGTGTATGGTGTTCTCATCATCCACATTGTTGCTGTATTTAAATTGCTGCCATCACAAAAGAAGACATGACTGCAGTTGTAGTTACTAACCTGTTATTTACTCTTTAATCTAGAATGTGGGCCAAAATTACATTTTCAGTAACACAGGTTACAATCGATGTGTGTCTGAGAAGAGACCATGCATGTACAAAACAGGTAATCACATGTTACTTTACTTCAATGGCTGTACACTATATACAGTATAGGGTATAGCATGTCGTGATTTCTGATCTAGATGGGCGCATGTTAAATTTTTCTCCAAAAACAGCCGGTGGATCCTCTATTGGTCACGATCTGTTCACGATCCTATTTTAAGTGGGACTCTATGGGGATGCGCGCACACGTTTCCTGGTGCTGGGAGGCGTTGCTGCAAGGCATCGCCTCTGATAACCAATTTGCAAGTTGGTTATCAGAGTTTCATCTTGATATAAATCAATCAAATACGCCATATGAAGTTTTCAGCAGACAATGATAATCAGAAAGACACAATATCAAGTCTTTGGCAGTGAAGGTTGACTGTTCCTTTCACTAAAGATAACATCAGTGTGTGCATTGTACAATCACAACTGTCATAACTATTGTACGTTTTAAGCTGACGGCACCAAACAAAGCTTCTAAATTATGAATGTTAATTCAGCTCAAAACAAACAAGCCCGTCCTCAATTTTGTTTGACAATTAATCACAAACCTCTCAGACAATCCCCTCCATTGGAGGCCATGGTCTGCATAAGGTTTATTTGATTTATTTTTTAACTTGTGCCAGCTGGCGCAGTTAGTTAATGCTCCAGTCTGACAGCTTGTCAGTGAATGTGCTAATGCAGACATGTTTTATTATTCTCATTATTTATTCATTCATTATTTAATGCTGCTTGATCATAGTTTGTTTTGAAAAGTTAATTATTGCCGTTTTCTTCTCAATTTCTTGGGCATAATTCTCCGTAGTGAGAAGAAATTGAAATACACCCACAACAAAGACATACTGGGCTGGGTTCTGCAGCAGGTTAAATACTTGCAGGTTAGCAGGTTAAATACTTGCATATGGGAGCATATTGTATTGATGTTATATTCATCATTCATAGTTGCTTCCAAAACAGTTAAATGAAGTATGGCATAATTGCCGATACTGATGACGTCAAGAAAGCAATGGATGATATATCGGCCAGGTCGGATAGAGGGGGGGGGGGGTATACAGAATATACCCCCCACCACCAAAAAAGACAAAAGACAAAAGTGGAATGAAATATTTATATTAGCCTACTACCCGAGTCCCTGTTGAGCTGTCATAAAGGCCTATGGGACGTCAACAAAGGCCTTTGACAGGTGAGAGAGCCATGTGACAGGTCGTTGTTGTCATTATGTCACAGGCTTCTAAATGCCTGTGACAGGAGAGAGAGAGAGAGAGAGAGAGAGAGAGAGAGAGAGAGAGATTTATATTATGTTAGCAGATTGTGAACTTGTAAAAATAATATATTTTGTTATTACCAGTAAGATGCTGATACAACAGAGCTTCTTAATAATAGCACAGTTGAGAAGCAGGAGTTAAACTATTAATCTGGTGTCAGTGAGATCAGATGTAGATGTCCATATGCATGCAGATCGAGTGTGTCAAACCATGTATGGCTATCCAGGGTTTGATTAGCTCAGAGTTGTGATCTTCATATATGGAGATCCATGGGTGATGATAGACAGTCAGCTCCACATATGGAGATACATGTGTTAAATGGTGCATTTATATAGCGCCTTTATCCAAGGCGCTTTACATAGTTTGTCACACTTGGCACATCAGGAGCAATTAGGGGTTCAGTGTCTTGCTCAAGGACACTTCAACACTATAACTATAGGGGAGCCCGGGTACTGGCAACCTTGCAGTTACCATCCAGCCACTCTATCCCTGAGCCACCGCCGCCCCTAAATATATTTATAATACATAAATACGTAAATACATAATCTATTCTGAAGTATATTTCAAATGAAAGAAAAAGCAGAACTGCAAGGTACAAAATAGTGATGACAATATAACACCAACTGTAGGCCAACGTGAGAAGTGAAAGAGGGAAACTTCATATTGCATGTCTTCTAGCTGTGATGTCAAAGCCATTCGTTCACTTTTGGACGTCATCCTGTGCTTTAGGAGGGCCACCACAGCAAGGTCTTTTGGAGACCTCGGGGTCTTTCTTCAATATAGTCTGCCTCACCAGCAGATCCACGTCGCGTTCCATGTGATCCAGAATGCCTGTGTGTGAGGACGTTGGGTGCTGCGTGGAAATCGATCAAAAAGTATGAGCCGCGTGTGTGCCGCTCGTTGTGCTTGGAGATCTTGTAGGGCAGCAGTCTCTCTCTCTCAGGTTCTCCAGCTCTCTGACCACCGCGCCCTGCTCCATCAAGGTCTCCACCGTCCTCCGGAGCACCGTGGCGGTGTCGGGCCGCTGCATGGCCTTCACGATGACGGCGAGCTCATAGCGGGGCATGGCTTCAACAAGATGGACAGAACAGAACACACACAAAACAATGCTCATCAAACTAATGCAACTACGTGTTATAACAACTTGGTTCATTTGCAAGTGTGACTCGCATCATGGCAACCCACTGGGTATCTTCTTCTTCTTCTTCTTCTTCTTCTTCTTCTTCTTTTTCTTCTTCTTCTTCTTCTTCTTCTTCTTCTTCTTCTTCTTCCTCTGCCATTCCCATATATGGGCTTAATATTCATGACATCAGGGATCTCCATATACAGTACGGGCATAACAGGGATTGTATTAGAAAATCGGATGTCACATGATGTCACGAGGCATGACCATATATGGGGGTGTGATGGACCAACGGAAAACGCACGTTGGGGGTGTGACGTAAGTTATAAATAAAATAGCGTTCATATCGTAACCCAGTGTCATGCCTCTTCCTTCTGAGCAGGAATCCACCGGTCCTTACAATATTTATGAAGCTACTGAGGTGATGTTACATTCATAAAAACAATCTGACAACCTGTCAACCCACACAGTTTGATCTCTGGCCAGTCACACTCAGTGTCCGCCACCCAATTGCTGTGGAGAGAAGATGCAAACAGGCAGCTGCCAAGGGCATCATGCAAGCCACAAATCTACAATTAGAGAGCACCTTTTGTTGCTTTGAGGCTTAAACAAACATTATCACCCATTATCACAAACATTATGTTGTAATTGATGTTGTAAGATGACTAGAAGTTCGGGGGGCTTCGCCCCCCTCACGTCTAGTGCAACGCTAAATGATAGTGTGCACCCAAATGGACCCTTCTGGACGTGTTACTCTTGAGTGTAACAAATGGAACCAAATGGACCCCTTTGTACACTCTCAGACTTAAAATAGCATTCATGTTACAATACGAAATGGGGTCCCCGAGATGAATGTCATTAAATGGGGGTCCATAGACTAATGCATGTCAAACTGACAATTAAATGGTTGAGAATGTTATTATGATTATTATTGTTATGTTATGTTTAGTAATAGTATTTAGTCTAAATTGGATGTTATGTGGATGTGAATCAGGTCCCCCAAATTTACACTAATTAGCCTGCGGACCCCCATTTGTAAATATATGGCAAGGACCCCCATAAGAGAAGAATGTTACAGCTGTAGCAGTGAGTGGAAGTGTGTAGCCCACTACTACTTATTGGACGTGTTTTTGTTTGGTAGAGATTTTTTCGTGGATGGATGATTGCATCAGTCGTAGGTAGGAATCACAAAAAAAGAGAAGAGCTTTAAGGGGGGCACGGTAACTGTCGTGGTGTATGTGGATTTTGTAGTGTAGGCTGGCCACGCTTGCTTCCAACCGAGAGATTTTACATCTATGTCCCATCCAGGATTCCAGGGGGCAAAAGCGATAAGCGCCTTCTCTATTCACCAATTCCTCCTCGGATTCCGTGTCATTGGCGACACTTGTTCTTGACGCACTGTAACTGCCAGGCTGTGTTGGAGGTCCTGTCCAGTGTCCACGTACGTGTGTACGTGCAGTCTTTTCGTGCACGCCGTTTCACCCGCGTATGGTGGAAAGTTATGTCGAGTGACGTTGAAACATTACACACTTTGCAAATAGCGGCAACTGTAGCCAAGACTGTAGTAATCAACGTGTACGGGAGAAGAGGCGATTCCTTCCGTGATTGTGTGATGCTGCTACAGCTGCAGGCGGTCAGAGCGGTGGCTGGCTGCATGCTCTGGTGTTATGGCGAATTTGGTGACCTGGTGAAATGAAATGAAATCCTGTTGAAAGGGCTGAGCACTTGGGGCGCG
>OOFJ01114533.1:5048-20387 GCA_900323375.1 Benthosema glaciale
AGATGTTGGACAGTTTGGTCTCGGCTCCGCTCCACTCTCTGGTACGCCCCAAAGCAGCTCCACTTTTAAGGGCTAATCACAAGCCAGCAGACTGCTTTCAACACTGCGCGTGTGAGATGTGAGTGCGTGTGTGCGTGTGTGCAAGTGTTGCTGATAAGGTAGCAAGCCTGTTTCAGTAGACTCAAGTCGATGAGTTAAATTTGATTGAAGAGTCTGCCATGATTATTTGGAAATGGCTGGGTGGTTCTGTCTGCAGACTGTCTGTGTGTGTGGGCGTGTAGCCGTGCACGCATGTGCAATTGTGCATGCATGCACAGATTGCTACTACAATAGGTACTACAATAGGTTGCTACTACCTATGCTACTACCTATGCTACTTGCTACTACATATTACTACGTAATAGGTAGTAGTACCTATTACGTATTGTCTCAATGGTTAAATGTCATCCTATCCTGCCACTGCAAAGGGAGCCATATGCCACTAGAATGACTCCTTTAGTATGACTACAGTAACCTGGGCTGCCACCACAGTTCTCTGTGGCTCTTTGGCAGTCGGCAGTCAGACTGACACAGGGCCTCCAGGCTGCAGAGCATCACAGCGACCAGATGGCTGTAGGCTCCCTTCTCCATCGTCTGCTTGCCTTCCTCCAAACCCAGACGGTCACAGAAAGCAGCTCTCTCCACAGCAGAAACCTTCTTCTCAGTCATCCTCTGCCAAACAAACACAGACATTATTTTTTTTCTCCTGAGCTGCCACCACCACCGACCTCTGGAGTCTATTTTAGAGACAGGAAATGTGGGACGCCAAACTGGGCCAGTGAGGGAGAGAGGGAGTGCATGAACACAAGCAGACAAGACACACACACCTCACCCCGCTTAAACCTTAAACTACGGCCAAGTTGCTGATCGTCTCGCTCTCCCCGCCGTAAGCGGAATTGTATGCCGTCATTAACAGAGTGTGTAGTCCTGTGTGAGGGTCTCGCAGTAGGGTCTCGCTGGAATTTGATTCCCCAGGGTGAGAAATATGAGTTCTTTCACTTCAAAGAATATAATACTGATCTGTCATCTTGATAGTTTCACAGCTTTATGCATGTGGCAGGCGTAGAGCAGCCGCCTGGGAATCAGACGGTCCCTGGTATGATGCTCTTCCAGGCCTTAATTGTGTCACCTGGTCAGGTGAGCAAGGCATTTATCCCCCAAATGCTCCCTTGTGGGCTCAGTCTGAGCAAGACACTGATGGCTCAATGCAGAGAAGTCATTTCCCTGTGGGGTTTAGTTACTACAAATTCGCTTTTAGAGCAAGATGTTCGCTAGGCTGTTGGCATCTTGGTGCAATGCAGAGGCATTCTCTGGCAACACTTGTTGCATGCGTTTGTGTGTTTTATTTTTTTTATTTTTTTAAAGAAGTTGGCCAATGTTTGTTTGAACCATATAGGTTTTCTACAGGAACAAAAAAAGGCAAAGACTAATGACAAACATCAAAGGAAAGTCTGCATCTGCAGTTGGCAGAAAGAATCTCTTTTTGTCCCTGATCTGTTTCTGTTTTCTCTGCCTCTCTTATCTCTCATCCTGACAAAGGTTACACAAAATCAATCAATGGCCACTTGTGAAATCAATAGCCCTCTGAACAGAGCTGGGTCTCTTTGTTATTTATTTAGCTGATTTGTTTGGCTTCACAGAACATGGTAGCATAATTTAAAGGCATTCCGCATGTGCTGAAAGACTGATTCTTATGCTGGCAATGTTCATTCTCTAGTTCATTGCTCGCAACATTCTCCATAAAAGAAAACTTCTTGTTAGATAAGGTCACCTCATTCTCACAGGGACCTATTCTTATTCACCACTGCTGTCTCCACTCTCTCGTCTGTTTCATCTCAACCGTGTGCAGCTCCTGTCATCAGGGTGTACCAATGAAATAAACAGTGAAATTGTGACATCACAATATCACCCCCTCCCCTAACCACTCCCCCTTTATCATACAACCACAGCTGTGGGTGCAGCTTTAGTTCCGGTGGATCACCACCCATCATCACCACCCACCAGGCAAACCAGGCATACTCAATGAAAATATATTATATATTTGGGGACCCCGCCAAATAATTTCAGGACCCACCGAGGGGTCACAACCGACAGGTTGAGAACCCCTGAACTAATGCCATTAAAGTCAGTAAACCTTCACGTTTTCTGAAAAACAAACAAACTCAGTAGACAAACACAAAACCTCCCACCCAACCCCCCAAACATTCATAGACAGTTAAGCTACTAGCCTGCCATGTTTTTACATTTCTGTTGTTTTTGAGGGGCGCTAGCCTCTCTAATGCCTGGCTTTGTGTGTGCCTCTGACGTTGTGCGTGCCCAAGTGATGTCATGTGGCCTTTTTACTATCATGTAGTGGGTGCGCCCCTAAAGACGCCCCTCACTTCATACTTCATGTGATTTTTAAACTGATGTCCCTTTAAGGCTGGTAGTAGGGATGATTAAGAGACTGCGGTCAGTCAGTCTCACTGTAGGGTTCAACACCTCAGTTATGTAACCTGGAGTTATGCCAGGCACATCCTTTATATATAATTAAAATTAATCTTCAAACCTTTTTATGACACTTCACTAGAATCCAATGGAGGGAGTCAGGGATACAAGAATAGGTAGACTATGGGTTCTCGACAACCTGTCCACTGCATTTTGAATTGGCGAGACAGATCTTTGGCTGAAAACACGGATTGACGTCTCTGTTGCAAGACATTAATGACTGAACACTATTTCTTGCAAGATTTTTAGAAAAAGCCTCGACATAAGTGGACCGAGCAACAATACAACAGATCAATATACCTCACCCAAAAAATGGTCAGGGCCTGTATGAAAATGGTAAATGGTGCATTATAACGCCTTTATCCGAGGCACTTTACATTTTTGTCTTTCCCTTTGTATGAAATGCGTATGTTTGAGGTGTGCATGTGTGTGTGAGTGTGTGTGTACGTGCATGCGTGCATGCGTGCGTGCGTGCGTGCGTGCGTGCGTGTGCATGTCTGTTTTGTCAAAGCTAATGGAAGCAAGGTTCATATCAGGAATGCATGGGCACTTCAGGACACAGGACTGAAAGAAACCCGAGATGAGGACATCTCTGAGTAGGTAATCTGCTTCTGCAATTATACATCTTCTTTCTGTTCATATTTATCTATTCGACAACAGAACGCCTCTGTTAAGAGGATGGTATTAGTCATACAACTCCCACACACAGCTTTGTCTCGTTCTCGTTGAAATTATCTTCTTATACAGTGGGAATCAAATCACCTTTCTCCTTGCTCCTGTTGGCAATGGCAACATTATAAATATAATGTATGTAGATCTTCTTGATCCAGACATTTTCAAAAACATCATTGACGGGTGTGACCTGATCGGTCATTATACATAAATATCACACTGATCAGAATCAAGCATTCAATCAAGCTGTGTAATAACTTAATAAGTGAGTGATTTTTTTAGGTGTCAGGTTTTAGGTGTCTACTTTTCTGTCCAGACCATAACATAATGTTTCACATGTCATTTTAATTGTCATATTCTGAATCTGAATAGGATTAGTAAAAGGATAATAATAATGTTTTGTGCCGGTAGGCCAGCTACGGCTGGTCTACTACTTTACAAGTGAACTGAAAATAAATACTAATAATAAAATTCATGCAAACACGCACGCACGCACGCACGCACGCACGCACGCACGCACGCACACTTTCCCTTGCATTCATTAACGTCCTCTGTTCTCTATACACTGAAATCTTGCTGTAATTACGTCTGGCCTTTTGGAAATGTCAGGATCTCTTTTTAGGCAAGGTTGATTGTTTAGTCTAATTCTCTCTGGGAGGGTAATTAAGCAATATTACACGAGAGGGTGTGCTTTACCGGGATTATTGGCATGACAGTGATATGGGGTCAGGAACGAGACAAAGTTGAGTTCTGTTGATTAACCATTTATTGCAACAAATGGAATACAGTTAAACTTGGGGTTAAATGCTCCGCTCTGGGAGATGTTCTCTGAATTTTGTTGTAGCAGCACAATAGCAATACATTGATATTGACAGCTTGAATCAGCAGTAGGAGCCTGTTCATTTTTATTGATAATGAGCAACTTCTAGATCAGGCTTATCGAGCTGGGTTCTGATCGAGCCCACTATCGAGCATTTACATTCTGAACAGAACCAGTATGTTTTACTAGGGCCTGCAAATACAGTAATTTTCGAACAGACGGAGGGCAATTGACCTTTTTACCAATAAAATAACATTAAAGAAACTGTTAACTGTTAATAATGTGTACTGTACTGTCACTTTAAAAGGGTAATTTTGTTTACAGCGCTGGTTGGCAAGTATCAATACACTTTTAGACTGACATGTTTGTGCCAGTGTAGCATTTGTATTTGGCGAGAAGCAGGGATTGAACCCGGGCCTTCCACTCGCCAGTCCAACACGCAACCCGTCGTGCCAATAGGGCTGAGCTCGATTGGCAGGGCTGTTGCGGGCTGGTTATTGGCTGGGGGATACAATCACCCTCCCCGTCTTTGAAGCGCGTCCTGCGCTTCTCACTTCACACCACGGACCGCCGCACACGATGTCCCTCATGTCCCTCACACGAGGATATCACGCTCCACGTCCTGCCGACTACGCCAGATTGTAGCATTTCGCGAGATGCAGGGATTGAACCCGGGCTTCCCACTCGCGAGCCCGATTGGCAGGGCTGTTGCGGGCTGGGTGCTACACCAGCATGGATGATTACATTGATTTCTTGATCGCCTCTTGTCTTGATTGTTTAAACATGACGTCATGGGCTGCTATGCTCGATAACAGGATTGGTAAGCCCAAAGTGTATCGATACCGGGTACTCAATAACCCTTGTTATCAGATTATATCGGATATCGGTTATTGAGCTCCATCCCTAATCAGCAGACATAAAATCTAAATAAAGTATTTGAGCCTATGCCAGACTCTGATCAAAAGGTGGAGGCAGCTAAGCTAAGCATCAGCGGATGTGAAGCAGGCAGCAAGAAAAACAGAGATGTATAGTGAATGCAAAGACGTATTTAACCTCTATGTTAGAGGTAACATTGGAGTGACATGCGAGTGACATGGCAGACCACATGACATATTGAGGATAAAAGTGAGGGCAGAAAAGTGAAGACGCCAAAAGTGATTGGCCGGATTGACGGAATTTTCAGTAGTGAGTGTACTCACTCCTATAAGTACACAGTTACACACACACATGCACACGCATACAACACACATCATGCACACACTGTATGCAGCCCAGTCTCACTATTAGTGCTGCACTGAGATCTCATCACTCAACTTGTCTTGCTTGCTCCACTTGCAAATAGCAGTCACTTACAGTTTGCACATGTTAACTCCCGAAAAGATGTGAATGGTTTTGAGTGACAGATTGCCCTTGACAAAAGTCAAATGACTGCCCTTCCTCCTCCCATCGCTTCGTAGTGTTTATTTGGCTTGGATTTTGTTCAGAACAGCCAGGAAATAGACAAAGAAAAAGAAAACATCACATTTTAGGCGAATTAACAAGGGATGACAAAGGATACAAGCAAGCTATATGCAAAACTATGCAAATGATGCTACAGAGCAGTGCAACTATAAGGCTGCCAACAACGCATTTAAAACATTTGTTGCACAGATGATGATGATGATGATGATGATGATGATGAGTTTAGTTAGTGACCATGTGAATGTTCCCTTTGGGAATTAATAAATCGCATCATTATCACAATAATACGTACATCAAGACAATAAAATACCTTTTTAAATCATGATAATGTATGGGCTTTTTACAAATCCAAATGAGGTATTGTCAATATATTTTGTGTTTTTACCCCGTGGTAATGAATATTTAACATTTTCACTATCAATGCTGTTGTTGTTGTTCTGTTCTGTTTATTACATTTTTTTTTGTTTTTTAGATCACACAAGGCTAGAGCAGTGGCGAATTCAATCGCATGTGAATAAATGCAAATATGACATTGAAAACACCCAATAAAGTAGCATAATGGTGTTTACATGAACAGTGGCTGAACTCCCTCTGCTTGCTGGTAATTCAGAATACATTCCATCAGTAAAACAAATTCCCACTGTCCCTCCGGTGTGGGGTTTATGAAGCAAACATTAGACAAGTGACTTTGCAATCATTACTGGCCAACATACAATAGGCCTATCCTCGTCATACAATATAGATAGACTATTATATTCACACATGCCATTTTGGAAAGAACTTGGAGCCCTTCCCTATACCACCTGAAGTGAAGGATCAACAGGTGGTATCTCTATCTCTTGTCTTTTCCATTGTGGTCAAACAGAGTCAGGGTGCTGCTGCTATCGTGTTGGCTCACTGGAAACACTCTGCTACACCAGTGTGTTCCAAATGGCCCTGTACGGATTCTGTAACTCAGAGTGTGTACATACACACTCAGAGTTATGGGGGTCCTTGAAATTAAAACGTTTGAGAACCACTGCACATTAAATGGAACAGAGCCTTAATTAGTATCATCGGTAACACCTGTGAAGGAAGTAGGGACGGGGCCGGAAGTAGGAGTATTGTGTATAGAACCTATTTGTTGTGTCCTTATATTGTTATAATAACTGAATTGAATCATGCACAAAGATTGTCTTTCTGGTTTCTTTATTGCAGTCCTGGACGCTCATGTCAACTCACCGGTCTCAATCATAACATCCTGTTACATCACTTTAGTGTCTCTATATATTTCTGTTACCTGCCGCTTCCTGGTCATGTGACTTCAGTAACCAGTACACGACACTATTGACATTGCCAATGCTACAATTTGTCATTTATGAGTGCACTATCACTTTAAGTTGCCAAAGACGTTTTCTGGCAGCAGTCAGAGCACATGCTGCTGATCCTTTATGGCACAGCCTACCTTGACATTTTTGGGGAAAATGAGAGTACATCCTTTTCTCCAGAGTCTCCAGACTGCTACACCACTGGGTGCGTGTTAGTTTTACATTGCCTTATCTCCAGGACATGATCCTCCACTCTACCCACTCAGTCCTGCACACTTAGATCAGTTTAAGACAGACTATCTGCTGGTCTACGACTCCCTGGCCAACACTCCAAGCACCCTAGATTATTCACTCCCTCTCGCTCCTGCAGTGGTAGCTGTGGAAGGATCTCCCTCTTTTCAGCCGGGACTGCAGACTCACCCTATTCTCCCCTGCAACCTGCTACTCTAGTATGGTAAATGGCGCCTTTAGCCAAGGCGCTTTACATAGATTGTGCATTACATTCACCCATTCACACACTGATGGTAGCGGAAACCATGCAAGGCACCTACCATCAAGAGCAATTAGGGGTTAAGTGTCTTGCTCAAGGACACATTGACACTAACTCTGGGGGAGCCAAGGTTCGAACCGGCAACCTTGCGGTTGCCATCCAGTAACTCTACCCTTGAGCCATCGCCGTCCTAGTATGTTATGATTATACTGGAGGAAGATAATTAAAAAACTAGAGAAAGTGCCCTTGTGGGCACAGGTCTCCACCAGGATATTGTGTGATGTTTGGCAAAATGTTTAGGAGTAATATGACCATCACAGACTGTGGAACACGTGCTGACCAGCTGCCCCATATACCGGCCACGAAATGGTGATCGTGGGTTAATTGACCTAGACAATGATACACTGGACTGGCTTGCTGCAACGGAGCTGAAGGTCTAAGGACATATACGACAGAAGAAGTGTAGCGATCTGCCTTTAATTTGGATAAAATGTGAAGGAGTAATATTAGAAAATGTGTTTTACATATGTCGGCCTCCTGGTGGCACTATAAAGAGCAGATCAAGCCAACGGTGCCTGCTGCATGCCTAATAAAGCGCATGAACCAATGAGCTGAGCCTATCCAGTCTGTGCCATAGCTCAGATAGCTGCCCCTTCTTATTGCTTGTCTGTGTGTGTCTATGTGAGCAAGTGAGAATCACCACAAAGCGCTGTCATTCTTCCACGAGCCCAGAATACGGGACAAAGTGTGTCCCGTATCAGTTCATTACGGGACGGGTCATTTAGTGGCCAAATACGGTACGAAACATACGGATGAGCAGCTCACTGTTGACGGTTTCGTTGATGGACAAAACCTCCAGTTGAGCTGGATTGGAGTAAAAGCACATGCAGTATCTGGACAATATATAAAGTCACAATACCAACTTTGACGAGGCAGTATTGCTTTATTGTGAATATAACGTTTTCTTCATTTCCTGGGTTTCTTCCCGACAGCAGATATACTGTATAGGCTACTAACTCCTGTATAATTATGCTTTCATGGAGTGAACTGGCTGTCCCCTAGCTACTGTATGCCTGCTGTGAGTAAAGCTTAGAGTGGGTCACCTTCAAAACCACATGCACCCCCTTCTCTGGCATGAGATTGAATCCCACCGGAGACCTCTTCCTGAACCACCCTCTGCTCCTCTGTGGATTATAAAACATGTTGAATGAAAGAAAGAAAGAAAAGGGTCCAGGAGGGAGAACTTGGTCTCTGTATTTGTCTTGATGAGGAATTAGCTTACAGGTGGCAGCCTAATTATACCTTCTTTGTCACAGTTAGAGGGCTACACTGACTGGAGGCACGGCTGAACAGACACCGCTATTCCTGGATGTGTCTCTGTTTACGAAGACACCCCACCACCACCACCACCACCACCACACACACACACACAGCGCCAGCCTTCCCTCCCACCAATACTCAGTGAAGCTGCTGGCGAGCTGCTGGAGCACTGCGCTAACTCGCCTCTGAAAGCTATTGAACATGTACTGGAGGCTGCCTGCTGCAGGAACCCTCTCCCCAGGCAATCACTGTCAGTCTGCCGGCGCTGCTGCGCTGCTGGGAGAATCATTGTTGTGGGATTGCAGAAGACACACACATAAACATACAGAACGTACTCAGGATGGGGGAGGGAGGGCTATGGGCGTGGGAGGGACTATAATATACAGTATACTAACACAACACTATGCATGAAATCATAACAAATTACATGAAACAAAAAGTGGGGGGGAAAAAGGGATTTTCATACATCAGCATCCAGCATCACAGTGTATTTTGATTTCATTGTTTTAATCGTACGTGTTTTATAGGACTTCAAATGGTATTTGCTGGGATGAGACTACAGTAAGCCTATACACACACTTTCAAAGCGATTTCAGACAGATTTAGCCACAACTTGCCAGTGTCGGCCCGAATATATAGACAGCAAAAATATTCATACGTTTGGAGTACAAGGCTAACTTCCTCAGATGTATAATATAGAGACAGCAGACAATCCTTTATTTTCTGACCCAGTTGCACCCATCCTATTGGGCCATCTGTTCAGCAAAATGAGTGTGCAAATCACACCACTTTTGAGTCCACACAGCATCCACTGAATGTTTAAAGTTCAGGGTTTAGGTAAAATGCTCCAAAAATAAATGTAGTCTCTGTGACACATCTAAGCTAGGGGGGCACAATCTGCATTCAAAGATGTTCCTAGACTAACGCTTTGTCATTGGTCAAAAAAGTCAAATCGACCAATGACAAAGCTTCTAGGAAATCTTTGAATGCAGATTGAGGCCCCTAGATGTGTCACAGAGACATTTAACACTAAAAGGGTTTTACTTATTGCTGGCTGCCTGAATACTAAAAAAAATTAAAAGTAGTTATTACAATTTTTGACATAGTATTGCTTTAATCTACTTTAAGTATTACCAAAACCAGTAGTGCTACAATGATTGAGCTCCTTCAGATCAATTATGCCATCTAGCAAACTTGAAGGTCAGCGAGTTGTTTTTTCTCTCAAAATTCACTCAGATTTTCTTCTTTCACATTATTTCTTTTAAGAAACCTGAGAAGACAATAATGCGGCCTGCAGCAGTGCCTGTGCACCATCCATCTCTGATAGCCTGCTGGCATGAATATCTGCTTCACACCACATGGACCATTGTGTCTGTAGTCTTCAATGGTTTCTGCTCACGTATGTCTAGTCTGTGTCTTGAAACTTCCAATTTCCAGTGCTCAGAGTTCACTCCACTACATTTAATTGACAACTGTAGTAGTTTATACTTTGTAGATTTTGATTATTATTACAGAATTGAAAATAGCCAATATACAAGCTCACATATCTTCTGTTTGCAAAAGTTTTTTTTTTTTAATACATTTTGAAAACTTGAAATAGGACATTCTGCACAATGACTACTTTTACTTTTGGTACTTTAAGTGCATTTTGATGCCAATACTTTCTATACTTTTACTCAAGTACATTTTTTATTCAGTTTTGACTTTTACTTGGGACAGAGTATTTCTATAATGCAATATTGATACTTTTACTATACAGTAAATAAATGTATGAAGATATAAAACTGTGTGTTTCTGGTTAGACGCCGGCCTGTTCATCCACTTTCATTTCTCATTTTTGAATTAATGAGGTGTAAAACATTGACATTTAACCAGTGCTAGCCTTGAGGAATGTGGTGCCCTATAGGCAAGACTTTACCTGCAGTGTATATTTGCTATTTTCCACTAATTCGGGTCCCTGGCCGGCTAAAACGTTTGGGAACCACTGGACTATAGAGCCACTACAGACACAGCTATACGCCCACATTACAAGCTGTACAACACTGTAGCAGTGTTGCCAGGTGACTGTGTTCAATCCACAGACCACTGCAGAGCAGGTCGTCCACACAAGGCACGCGGCCCTCAGTCACATTTACCTCGGCTGTCACCCAATTACAGTTCAGCGTGGGTCCACTTCTATGACGCCAATATGTTCTGGACCACAGGTTGTTTTTGTTCCCCAAATTGGACAAATTGAGTACACTGGGCCAGTCTGCAGATGTGCTATAGCTAGGCTCCGGATGTTTGACGAGTCTCCTGTAAATGCAGTTTTTATAGTGTCCCGAGAGAGGAAGTGGACTCACCACATAAAGTGACACACAGCTTGATTTTGTTATATGGATGACGAAGTTGATGTATGGCTCTCTGGAATGGGCCGAACAGTCTCGCTCTTTCAGGCCAGTGATGCATAGCATCAATACTGTGGTCTATTGGAAAGGACTATGGTCCCCAAACATCTCATCTCACAACTAGTCTTTCTTCATTGTCCTGCATGTTTTGGCCACTTCTCAAACAAAGTGCAACAAAGTACTCTGTCTCAACCACTCTTGCTCCTGCTGTTGACTTTTTAATTGGCAGAAAGATAATGCAATATTGCACAGGACATAACTAAACACCTGTGTCTTTCTTTCTTTCTTTCTTTCTTTCTTTCTTTCTTTCTTTCTTTCTTTCTTTCGATCTGCATCTCTGAGGGAATGAGCGTCTCGGTAGAGAGGGGAGATTAGAATTGGACGTGAATTGGACTAGAGATTGGTTTGCAGGCTGAAAATAGAAAACCGGAGGCAGAATAGAAGCAGACGTGAACAATAGGAGAGTAGAGGAATAGAAGGTCACCGCTAAAGGGGCTCTAGGGGATAAAGGACAGTTTGAATAGCTGACATTTGATGGCTGTTATTTGTATGCAGAGTCACTTCCATTTCTGCGCGGCTGCTCTGGGGTTTTCTTTTCTTACACTTTTTTCTGCTGCAGAAAATCATCTTCCTGACAGAGTCTGTGTTTAGTGGCTGTGGCTCATTGGCAAGCCATCACCACAGGGTCACATTTTAGGTCACCCGCTCAAGCACTCAGGGTGGGTATGATATGAATGACATGGTTTTAATTTCAGAAATCAGTTGTTCCACATTAGAGGACAATGATTAATCCCTCCTAATGACTTATGATAATGACAGAAATCCAAACGGGAGACCCATCTGTTGCTCATGGCATGAACAGGAAGACAGGTTTCTGCTCAATAACATAAAATAAACTCAAAATGACACAGCTTTCTGTGTAGTCGCTGTAGCCAGTTTAAAGTACAAACTTGCTAAATTACAGCTGTAGCCCTCTTGAAGGTGATTTGAATAATTGGTTTTCTTATCAGCTATCAAAAGAGTCTGAGAGACATGAAGAGGACTCTTTTGTAATGATACATGAGTTTGGTTTCATTTTACATTCAAGAAAGAATTTTGTGCAGTACTAGTGTTGAGCAAAATGCAGGATAAGGACAAATTGGTTCCTGTGTACAATACTAATGCAGAATATACATACATTATGGATGAGGGGTTACTTATACCACTGTACACAGACATGATAGCTACTAAGGCAAATAGGCTCAAAGACACTTATAGATATCATTGCGGTTTCAATCACTTTCAATCACAGCCTGGTGTCCCTATTTTGGGCATGACAATTTTCAAAGATAATGAAAATAGCAGATCTACAAGCTCACAACGTGTCCCGCTCACAACATGTTTTAGATATGTCTTGGAGACATGTTACAGTCTGAGCTGCGTGGGTGACATATAGGCGTGGGTGTGTCTGGACTGCACCTGCATTAACTCCCCTGCAATCATGCCCACAGTATTTAAGGTTCTCTCCAATCCCTGCCAGATTGTCTTGTGTTTTTCCCAAGCTCTCAAGCATTATTTCTAGCCTTGCTCTAGTTTTTGCCCCTGTTGATCTCTGATTTGTTTTCTATAGAGACCGTTTTGCCAAGCCCTTGCCGGTACCTCTGCCCTCGCTGACTGCCCATTGGATTGCCCACAGTTTTTGAAACTCTGTTTCAGTGCCTTTTGTGTCTGCACCCGGAGTCCTTTCCACGTGTGCCTGACAAGATATGCTATTATTGTTTCTATTTGACGTTGAAGTATACAGGGCTTAGGGAGGTGTTTTTTATTCTCTATAACTCCACATCTGGCAAGGTTACTTGACCACAGACCATGTTAAAAAGCTGGGAAGCACACGGACAGGCTTACACATGTGTGTGCTGTTGACCATGGGGTACTCAGGGTATGTAGAGGCTCTTTGCACTCTCAGATTAATGTGCACCCTAACAGAGACACACACTCAACTGTGTCTTGACGTTGCCAGAAAGTCCAACTTCAGAGTCCAACCTTTCAAAGTTTGCGGGAGGGGCACTATAACAGACTGCTTCACAATACCACAGAAGGAAGTATTACCCAGAGTATTAAAACAACGTTACTGGCATTGTTGATGTGATATACTGTAATGTCAATCTCCTGTAGCCTAGCTAATGGGAAGAAGGGGCTATCATGCAGACCCCCGGAAATATATACTTCTAACCAGTGTCTCTCGACACTGATGTCATCCCAGTGTCTTCCTATTCTACTACTGAGATAACAGGTCTGCCTAAGATCTCATAAAATGAGGTAGTTCAAGCAGCAACATGCACAATTCACTAGAACTGCATGGCCTCAAGAGTTTTCTACATGTTCTACTTCTGGTCTTATATAGTTCATCATCTGAGTACAAAACACCACAGACTGTTGTTGTCGCCTTGTTCAACTTGTGACTCGTGAGCTGTACTCTCTAGAGTTTTGATATCAATTTATTTCACATCAGCTCAGGCTTTATTGATCGGTTGGTTATTGATTGTTTATTGCACCGGGGGTATCAGAGAGCCAGCTAGCTTCCATAAAAATGTCACACAATGTTGCTTTCCTCTTTGTCTTGTAGGTGTAAGTGTTGTGGTGCGGTGGTTTCTATCAAGGGACACTGTTGAATCCTGCATCAATCTCCCATATTCTTTTTTTTTTCTCTCTCTCCCTCACAGTGGCAAACATTCTGTTAGCGAGAGGATGGTGTAGTCACTATAGTGTGAACCAGCTCTGCTACACTATAGAATCTATTAATCTTATCGTATCGTGTACACAGTGGTGGAAAGTAACTAAGTATATAATTTTGAGGTATTTGTACTTTACTTAAGTAAGTCAAAATTTCAATACTCAAATATTGTACTTTTAATGCACTACAGCCATCCTGGATTAGACTGAATGGTCATACTGTATAATAATGTGTGTGTGTGAGTCCTCATTCTCATTCTTAGTTTATCCATTACAACAAAGCCTCACAAGAAAAGTCTTTGTGTCTTTTTTGTTTCTCTGAAAGGCTTGACGCCTTTCAGAGAAACATTTCAGTCATGTTGATATTGTCAGATTGTGTAGTATCCTTGTCACTGTATTAGACTGAATGACCATGGCTGTGTGTGACTAACTTAAACGAAAGGCTTTCCCTCTTCATGAGTCCGCATGTGTCTTTTTAGATCACTTGCGCTAACACAGCCTTTACCACATACGGCACAAGAACATGTCCTTTCGCCCGTAGGCTATGCGTCCTCATGTGTTTTACCAGAGCACTTTTCTGAGCACAGACTTTACCACGTACTGTACAAGAATATGGCCTTTCTCCTGTATGAGCCATCATGTGTGTTTTTAGATTACTTGTGTTAACATATCCTTTACCACAAACTGTACAAGAAATTGCCTTTCGCCTGCATGAGTCCTCATGTGTTTTTAGATCACTTGTGCTAACATAGCCTTCACCACAAACTGTACAAGAATATGGCCTTTCACCTGTATGAGCCATCATGTGTGTTTTTAGATGATTGGTCAGAGTAAAGCCTGTACCACAAACTGTACAAGAAAATGTGTTTTCTCAGATAACTTTTCTGAGCACAGCCTTTACCACATACTGCGCGTGAAAATGGCCTTTCGCCTGCATGAGTCCTCATGTGTGTTTTTAGATTACTTGTGTTAACACAGCCTTTACCACATTCTGTAATGGACTGTTGCCTGTACAAGTCATGTGTGTTTTTAGATTTCCCTTTAGATTAAACATTTTCCACACTCTAAACCTTTTCTTCCCTGTGTGACTCCTCATGGAGTGAGTTTGTTTTGATGATTTTAGGTCCTGGGACAGCTTGCGCTGCATCATGTCCTCCCACATTTTGTGTGTTTTGTGATTACAGTGTGTTTACAGCAGACTGATCTCTCCTAGTCTCCTTCCACTCATCACTGTCTTCAGTGTCAGATTTAGAACCGTGCGAAGAGAGGAGCTCATGGTCATCATCAATAGTTGCTTGTGATGTTCCACAGTTCTCTACATCAGCACTACACCAGTGTTGATTTAGTCAACTAAAACTACGAACAATTGTTTCCGTCGACTACCCTTTTTCACTGTCAAAAAACAAAATAAAAACTAAGTGATGATGACTAAAACTGACAAAATATATTGACAATTTAATCAGCAAATAAAAACTAGACTGAAATGTTATGGATGGATAGTGGAGAAGCGATCCAGTAGAACTAAAAAAAGTAATTTTGTGTTTGGTTGCGCTTGCTTGGGTGTTGCGCTCTGAAAATAGTAGATCTACAAGCTCACAACGCAATCCGTGAGCTTGTAGATCGGCTATTTTCAGCATGCAACCA
>OOFJ01114537.1:0-11351 GCA_900323375.1 Benthosema glaciale
TTTGGGCATGCCTGGCACAGAACTCCATATATACTGTAGGAATGAGGGGACACAGAGACACGTACATAAATCTCCATATATGGGCATAAAAGGGACACAGACAGATTAACGGTAGTCCACAACCAGCACAAAAGCCTCATTTGGCATGCCTGACAATGAATTTTATATGGGCTCAAAAGTGACATACATAATAACTGGGTGGGGCATGCATTTGACACACGTGTTCACACCACCACAATGATGCGCGACCTCACCCTTTATTAGCCAATCACACCTGATCCCCCCGGCCATGGGCACCGTTCTAGTATATTAAAATTGGATAATGGGAAGGTATGTTCCGATATGTTCATATATGGAGATCTGGTTGACCATAGCGACAGATTCAACCGATATGCCCATATATGGACAACTGCATATATGGGACCAACTGATTTCAAACTTGGTTGCCGCGTGTATGGGCAGCCAAGGACTCCATGGAGTGTGGTGCCATAATATTGTTGAATTTCCCCTCTCTCCTGTCAAACAGAGAATGCCTACAAGTGCATCAAATGTAAGGAGACAGAGTGGTCTAACCCAGGAAGTACATTTTGTATTCTACGGTCAGTAGAATATGTCCTGTTGTCAGATACATCGGCCATACTGATCATGTTTGCGACTGGGGTTTTGGTGTGCCTTTCAACAGCCATGGCCATTCTCTTTGCCATCAACTACAACACGCCAATTGTCAAGTCCGCTGGAGGACCGATGTGCTTCCTCGTCTTGGGCTGCCTGAATGTGTCCAGTATCAGTGTGTTCTTTTACTTTGATAAGCCAACAATTGCCGCATGTATCCTACGGTATTTGCCATTCCTATTGTTTTACACTCCCTGTCTGGCTTGCTTCGTAGTGCGCTCTTTTCAAATCGTGTGCGTCTTCAAAATGGCTGCGAAATTCCCCAAGTTCAACAGCTGGTGGATTAGATATAATGGACAATGGCTCGTCATCACCGGGGCCTTTGTCGCCCAAGCGTTTGTGCTTCTCGCTCAGTACGCAGCGGACACCCCCAAACCCTACAATGAAACATATTGGTACAAAGACAAAATAATCCTCGCCTGCGACCTGGGCCACGGTGGAGGTCTCTATATTGCTCTTCTCTTGCTGGGGTCTTTGTGTTTCTTTTGCTTTGTATTTTCCTACATGGGGAAAGACCTCCCAAAGAACTACAACGAGGCCAAAGCGATAACCTTCTGCCTTATTCTGCTCATCCTCACCTGGATCACCTTTGCCACTGAGTATGTGCTGTATCGCGGGAAGTACATCCAAACCTTGAATGCAGCCGCAGTGCTGTCCAGTCTCTATTGCATCCTGCTCTGGTATTTTCTGCCCAAGTGCTACATCATCATATTTCAGCCCCAGAAGAACACACAGCAGTACTTCCAAGGTCTTATTCAGAGTTATACCAAAACCATTAGCATGTAAGACAGGCTGTTTAGACCAGTGGTTCTCAAAGTGGGGTCTAGACGAGAACCTCAGGGTTCCTTGACAGGGTTCCAAATAGACCCTTACGGGTCTGTAACTATGAGAGAGTGCAAATGGAACCTAATGAAGTAGTAACACTCACAGTTATTCATGGGGTCCTTGAGATTACAAGGTTTGAGAACCACACTGGATAGTCATGATTAGACTGCTATAGCAAGGCTTATATTTTGTCTTTCTTTAGTCTGTTAAGGTCTGTGACTAAATGGGCTTGACAAGATAACAAATTTACATAAAAAATACATATTGAATATGCCTGAAGTGTAGTTAGTTGAAGTGAATGAAAGTGTTCTTCTCGGGGCACGAGCATATTTGACGATGGGTTCCCAGATTGGCTCTGGCCTGACAGCGCGTAGCATGTTTGAGTCCCGTTCATGACGACCTTTGCTGCATGTCTCTCCCCTTCTCTCTTTCCTGTCTGTCTTCACTTTATACTATCAATAAAGGCAGAAAAAGACAAAAACAAATCTTTGTTCTTCTCATAGGCCACTTTATTTTTTAAATGAAAATAGATTTTATGAGCATTATTTAAATGTATTTTGTGGCTATTTTTGTTACATTGAGCAGGACATAATGCTGAGAAAATGTCTGTTTTCTGAATAGTAGAAAAAAAGGTGTCCTCTTTTACATCCTCTTAATCTCTTAATCCAGAGCGATTACACAACTGATTTTCCTAAATTTGTGTGCTTAATATCAGCTCTGACTTGTTTAAATATGCTGTTTTTATTTGCTGTTGTTTGCTGTTTTTAACATGTTCTCAGTTCTGCAAAACACCATGTCACGATCTTTGTAAGAGTGCTTTACAAATAAATTAATTTATCATTATTAATCAAATGTCAAGTGTTTCAATAAATGTCAAATTAACTTAATTTAATAATTTCCCCTGACAACAATTCACCAAGATAAGAATATACGATAAGAGCTTTATTGTTCCCTCTGTGGAAATTCATGTGCCAAAGATAATATATGGAAAACAAAGTACTGCATGATGGAGAGACATCACAGTCAAGGCAACACTATCAGTGAGGTGGCAAAAAGTATAATTATGCTAGAAAACCTGGCGTAAACCTTCAACATGACAGGGCCATGACAGCCCTGCCATTCAGTGCTGTGAGAGGAGGGGCCTGCTGTGACAGAGCCTGACATCCAATTCTACTTGTTGTTCTCTCCCTGAGAATTAGGCTAATGACATGATGATCAAATACTATGAGACAGTCCAGAATGTGATACATGATAAATGTCTCAATATAATAGCAGGGAGACAAAATACAACCACCCCAATTGTATGTTATATTGCATTAATACCCTATATACAGATTGGAAAAATATATATATATTCGTTCAAAAAGGTTACACATAGTGTTGCTTTAAACTTAAATACACACACGTAACGTATCTTTGCTGAAAATAAAAGATCTACACGATCTAACTCTCAAATAGCATTGCAATTTGCAATGCATTGTGAGCTTGTAGATCAGCTATTTTTTTTAAATACTGCCATAATACTGACCATGTGTGTGGTTACACATCTTGACAATTCAGTTAGTGTCTTAGGCTACTGGCATTGTTACCCAAATTATTATATTCACAGCTTTAGGTTATCCATTTCTTTCAAATGTTCAAAATGTAAAACATATTAATTCTCTATATTACTAATTAAAATAAGAACTACTACTACGTGTGAAGTAAACATTTTATAGCCTTGGTCCATTATCAATTCAACAGATTCCAAATTTCCCCTACTAGATTCACACAATCTAGTATGGCGGCTACTAGATGTTTCATTATTCTGCCGATTCCTGTGTGTTTCTTTGCCTTTTTGGCCACAAGGTGGCGCCAAAGCCGTTTAAGAATTTGACTTGGCCTTTTGACAAAAAAGTTAATGCTACACAGGTCGGTGTTGATTGAAAATGTTATTAACAGATTGCGAAATGGGTAGGCTACAGTTTACAGAGGGTAAGGTACTAGTCAATAAAAAAACTGCTATAAGAGGATAAAAACAGAAAAAGCAAGACTTGATTACACCAGGATCCTCCATTTTCAATTAATAAAAAATATTAAAAGACATACAGAGATCCTATAATAATAATAATAATAATGCATTGTGTCATATTGTAGTGACGATAAGGAATGGTAAAGCAAAGGGAAAACCTTGGTGCATGAGAAGCCTTGAGCCTTGTGTGTTTTTGTAGAGTCAGAGTGACTTGTCTACAAAGCTTGTTTACTTGCGTGACGTCACAAATTGCTTCACTGTATTAAAAGGATTAGCTTCGTAATATGACGGTAACACACATCAGTCCCATATGGTCTAGCGGTTAGGATTCCTGGTTTTCACCCAGGCGGCCCGGGTTCGACTCCCGGTATGGGAACTACCTTTATGCAGACTGGGCAAGCAAGTTCAACTGCAACACTAACACAATGCAATTCAAATGAGCTTTATTGGCATGAGAAAACGAACGTTTACATTGCCAAAGCAAGTGTCACAAATACAATACAATAAAAACAGTTGAAAATGGGGAAAATATACAGTTGTAGGGGGTACAGAGAGTTATGTCACATTGCATTGTTATATATATTTTTTAAACAAAATAGCAGAAATGATTTGCAGTCTCTTGGGGACAAATGGCAGCATTTTTTCCTCGAGACTAACACAATGCAGTTCTGACTGCCACATAGACATATTATTATTATTAGGCCTACACGCGCATAGACATATAGTATTATATTACTATTAGGCCTACACGCGGTGGGCGTCGGTCAAGACTAGGCCTAGGAATGTGTGCGTTTTATTAGGCGTTATTTTTCAGTTGAAAATGTTGGGCCTATACAGCCTTATAGCCCTCAGCCCTGATAAGGCGGTCTTGGCGAATCCGGCCAGAAGATGCCCCACGTTGTGAGACAGAAAAGACCTCAACACTAGGAGGTCCGACTCCACTATTGCTATTCAGTTTCCCAGCAGCGCGGGAGAAGAGGAGGATGGACCGTGAAACTAGGAACGAATTGGTAAATGGTGCCACTTAGTGTGGCATATGGCGCGCCTGGAAGCGGTATGCTGCGTTTGCTGACACCAACAAATTGTCAATTTCATACCAATTTTGCATAGTAGAGTTGCATAGCCTGCGGCCCTGCGCCACAAACGTTGTCATACTAGGCCTATACAGAACTTGCGTTGGAAACGTTTTCACCGCATCGTTATTTGATGTGGCATTGCATTATTCACAAAAGCGTTCAAAAAATATAACAGGTGTCTATGGAGATGACACTTAAAATGATCAATGCAAAGTTACAAGAACTGTCAAGAACACACACACACACACACACACACACACACACACACACACACGGATTCTCACACTTTATTTTTATTTTTATTATTATTATAACGTATCCCTTATTTTCAATTAAACGTTTTTGTCCATGGTTCCAGGGACCGACTGCATTGCTATGTAGCAATACGCCATGTGCTTTGTTTAGAGACATATATTTCTGGTCTACAAAATATGAAGCGAGGAAAATCGGAGGAACGCCTCCTGGCTTTTCACTTGTACTTTCCAATTTTCCACTTTTTGCCAGATAAAGGAACAGGCCTGGGAAAGCCCGCTTCGGTGACTGGTCCTCAAAGTAAAAACAAAACACTCTTCACTCAGTCCAAGCCGTTAGGCTTGGAGGAGACCATATGGAATGTGTCATAAAATTAGTCTTGTGTTGCGATTTAATTCACAAGCCGCTGCCTAGCTATGCGTGGGCATAATTTAGGTTAGGCTATATATAGTTTCTCCTGCCTACACCAGATAACATGCATGGGGCCATATATTTATACTTATAAGTGAATATTTGTATAGGCTACGTCTGTCTTGATGAAATGAACATGGTGGGCCCTATTGTAAACAAGTAATGCTTTATGGTGCATGTCGTCCCTGCACTCACAGTTGCAGTCTTGTATTAACAGTTTTTGTGCTTGAAATGTACTGTAAATATCCAAACGGTTAATACAAATGTCAATCAATCAATCAGTTTGGTTCCCAAAAAGTTTGGAATCACTGGCCTATAGTGAGCCATTTGTTTTATTCTATTGGAGTCGTTAAAAAGATGTTTGATTGCAGTTTAGTTAAAATGAGACCATGCATGACAACAAAATGAAGCTCTGCTGTAGAATATTGGTTTGATGATTAACGAAGTGACAAGTGATTGGTGGTGGTGTCATAGCTATATCTATAGTGGATTCAAGATTGGGTGTGGTTAAGTACCTTTACATTAACTTGTTGTCAAAAGACACCATCGCCCCTAACAACAATCGGAGTTCATTTTAGTCAGTTATTGATAGAAAACCTATACCGCATGCTATATGCATATATAGGATATTGTCATCTCCCCAATAACTGAACTTCGGTCAAACTCACACTGGAAAGTTTTATCAACAACATAAGCTAGATAACATTTTGTCTTGTAAAAAAAAAAACGAAAAAACAAATAAGAAGAAGGCAGAAAAAACGAATACATACACATTATTAGTTTTCCCTTCTTTTCTTTTTACATATAGGAAAAAACATACAATATAATAATGTTAAGGTTCCGAATGCAAGCTTTACGTGCCCACTGGACCTACAAGATTATCGATATTTTAGATCATCTTGCTTCATGGCCTGGGGAACCAATGTGATTCTTTTTAGTTAATCCTACATTGAGTAAATTGTTGAAGTCGAGATCCTTTCCCGCGGGTATAAGATCTATAGTCTATATCAAAGTAAACCAAACGTTTACTTTCCCGGTTTTGTGCAAAGAGAGCAAGACAGTGTACTTAAACCAGCGCAACTATATTCTCATTCAAATCCTTTTTGAAGTGGGCTAAAAGTAAGAATGGCAGATGTTTTGCAATTCAAGGCGCATCAATACCCATGCGCTTTGGTGTCAAACAATGGAGGTCCTCTTTTGTTATAGGCTCTGTGTCTTTCAGTCGAGCTCTCGGACAAAGGCGTCATCCTCCAGCGAGTTATAAAGTTACTTTCCAGTCAGTTCATTTCGGCCCTTGAGAAAACCCTAAGCGATGTTAATGTGCACCTCTGGCCCTTTCAGACGGTAACCCCGGCACACATAGCAAACACCAGCCATTGTGTGGCCAAACCAAAGTAAGAAGTCTTAAATAACCTTAACAGTCTATAGAAATTCATGATGGTTTCTGTTTGATGTTTGTTTGATCAAGACCTTTCGTCCGCACAGGTCGGTCGCGTGGCATTTTTAAGAAATATGAGTCCATAATTTTTACTTTAAACACCTGTTCGTGTATACCTGCTCCTTTTCAGTCATTGCAATAAACGCTTTGGTCACGCCATCTATGCGTTAGGTGCCTCTGAATAGAGGGCGGCGCACTGATTTGATACGCTTTAGGACGGATCTATCTCACGTCTCAGTTCCGATTTGAGGGGCATTTCGGTTATTTCAAAGAGCAAGTAGTAGCCCAGTAGGCCTACTAAAACAGTATAGAGGCATAGAACAGCTATATAAGCTATAAACCATTTAAAATAGCAGGCCTATCCTCTCTGTGTGTATTTTAAACACCATTAAAATGGAACAAAATGGACAATCAACGGCTGCAGTTTTCCATCTGGCGGGAATTGATTGATGGTAACTTTATTACCAGTTTGCGAAAAAAGTACAGATGTACAGTTATACAATAATGCTAAAAAGATATATACACAAAAAAAGCCCTGAGGCTATAGTTTCCATTGTGGATGGTGATCTGGAAATAGTTTATTGCAGGTAATTGCTTAATTGCTCTGGTAATGTAACCATTGGCTTGGTAATGTCTACCAGTTTCCTACCGGGAGGAAAATAGTTTATTGCAGGTAATTGCATAATTGCTCCACTAATTGTTGTTAACAAGTCCCCCAATGCTCCAATTATTGCCCGCTTTTGTCGGGTCCTCGCCGCGGGCATCCATGACAATGGCCCATCATGGGTTAATGAATGACCGCGGGCTGAAAAGTGAAGGTGGAGGGAGATGGACTGGCCCTTTTAGAAACAAGTGGCACTTAACTTGTCGTCATGTTCCAATTGGGATACAATTTTCCCGTTGCGCCTTTCTTATGGATAGCTGATGGCCCCGTCGACAATGGCGCAAGTGGAATTTGGAAGGAACACTTTGTTTACAGCACCACATAGACAGACAGAGAGATATGTGCTGCAGTTCTGTGCTGTCTTCTGTCTTGTTGTTTTCATTTCGGATTGTCCCTCCACTCCAACCAGACCAGTCAACCAGGTCTAATTGAAATTATACCGAGTAATCAACGGTGAAATCTCTCCTCTTTGGCCAAGCGTGTGTGGTGTGACCGTGTGATACAGCACGATTCCCACATGCAGCTGAAATCAGCCAAGGTCTTGTGTTAAAGCCAAGCGTGAAAAAAGCAGATAATGCAGCGTTCAGGGGACAAAAGGAAGCGAATAAACTCACTCAGACCAGAAACGGGGGTCGAATTTCATACCCATTAAACGCTGCATTATAGCCTAGCATTTCAGATAGCAACCTATAATTGTGCAATTTTTCGGTACATTTTACGCAATTAGCATGGCATGGCAGGCGCTTTAATTGCATTTGAATGATCCCTTTGTTACAAGCACGAGACTAGTCTTTATGGCTCTGACTCATCTTCCGTTTAAATTATCAAAGGGCGATTGGGTTGAACTCTGGACAGCCTATTCGACTTGCGTGTTGTAGAACTGAAAATAAATAAACCCTGTATCCTAGTCAAACAAAAATAGTGTTTATATCCTTTAAGTTAATTAATTGATTATATAACTGGCTAATTCTGACTCGAAGTAGGCCTAAATTGCAACAGGTTTCTGAATAACAAAGACCATGTAGGCTATTTTAGAGTTTAGAGTTGTATGCCCAGGCATGATCCACACAGCCATAAAAAACAATCAATTGTGCCTTTGCCCACTGCAACAACCCCATCTCCTCATGTGCATTGTGACTGAGAGGAAATTGGGAATCAAACTGCAGGGAAACTTTGAAAGATGGAAGCTTTTCACTCGGTCGCGTGGCCTATACAAATGTTATTAGGTCTATACGGGTTTTAGTTATTATAATTTTCATCACCGCACGTTCATGGCTATCTCCGCAGGCACATACCCTAGGCTGCAGAAGCCGATTAGCCAGAGAATTCATACAAAAATATATTAATAATAAAGACTTCGGCCTACTGGGGCCTCCTGCACTATATGTGAGGTTGAACAGTTATAAATGTTTCTAGTTTTGCTATAGATATATTATGTTACAGATTGCTCATTAGCCTACCCAGCGCAGCCGCGTGCACGTCAGTGTGTGCCTATATATAAATTATATGACGCTAGACGGCAGTTATAGTTCACAGTTGGCATGACTTTCCCAAGCCTTGTGCCTTTTGAGGATGCAGTGTGGAGAATCGGAGGGCGAAGAGCCGAGGACAGGGGGCGGCTCAGCGATTCTCCTCGGTGCCTCACCGCGCCTGGTATGAGACTAACGGCACAATAGTTGAAGAATACAAAAGTTTTTTCCACACATCCAAGCGCGCTTTCAACCGCTTTGTTTATGTTTAGAGTTTATATGTGTGTGAAGTGTATAGCTTTGTTGCACAGTTTCAGCTATACAGTAAGCTATTGTGTGGTGATTTGGTGTAACAGGTGACAGTTCCTCACATTAGGCACATTTAGGCCCACATCAGGCTACCAGAAAATTGAAACGTTGTGAGGACATGCGGGGAATTACCACGGTGCTGCGCTGCAGCTAGTGGCGTGAAACTCAATTATAAAACCAGTAACGCCAGTTAGTAGGCTAACCTTCTTCACCGTTGCATTACGATTATGTTTTTGATTACGCGCCTCTCTTTAAGAATTTCGCCCCACACGTCGGTGGTGGTGGTGGTATTCCGTTAAAACGCAAATTGTTTATAGTTTTTCATTAGCCAAATTAAACAAAACTCATAAGCATTTTACCCCCCCACCCAGCAAACCCCGGCCGGCCTACATGTGCAGTGTAAAATTGCTCAATAGTGAGTCATTCATTTTAATTTGAGATGTATCATGTTTATTATTGTTTGCTTGTTTGCACTATATTATTCAAGTTGCACACAACACAAACAGCTAAGAGTGCGTGTGCCTTTGGATATATAGTTTCGGCTGACAAAGGAGGGAGTCACCAGGGAGGCAGCCAGACACTGCGTTGGCATTGAGATGTTAAGTGGGTGTCGCATATAAATACAAGCGCGAGGCGCAGTCCCTCTACTCGTGTGCTGGAGAAGGAAAGAGACTCACTTGAGAGGGAAAAAAGGACTGGACTGTCTACTCTACAATTAACAATGGTGGCGACAGCAGATTCTATAGTCAAGACCAAAACCGTCACTGGAAATAAGGTAGCAATAATAACAATTAAAAAAGAACGTTGTATACTTGTAGCAATATGTCAAGTGTAATAGTGTATGGCCCTGCAAAGCTTAAGTTATTTGTGTTAAGTGTTTATTTTCTTCTCTTCTGTATAGGTATCCAAGCCGCTCATGGAGAAAAAACGAAGAGCCCGCATAAACACGTGTCTGGATCAGTTAAAATCTCTCCTGGAAAACTATTACAGCAAAAATGTAAGAAGCACCTACATAGGCCTACTGGAATTTCATCAATGTTTTACCCTCATTGAGACTAGTTTTGTAATTTATTGTAGCTATAACATGTTGTTGTCTTTTTGTCTTCAGATTCGAAAGCGCAAGTTGGAGAAAGCAGACATCTTGGAGCTAACCGTGAAACATCTGAGGAACCTCCAGAAAATTAAGAGCTGTAAGTTGTAACCTCACCTCACTTTTGATGTAACTTTGGCAATAGGCCTATATAGTTAAATACCAAACCAAATAGGCTACATCGCCCATACGGAAAACGGCCTTTACGCGCAACTTTACGCATGTCATTTATTCTTCCGTTTGTTTATTTTTTTTTGCAGGCAATGCTACCACCACCACAGCATCGGAATTGTCTGAATACCAAGCCGGTTTCAGCAGTTGTCTGACAAGCGTCAACCAGTACTTGCTGATGGCGGACAACCACAATGGAAACGACCGGTGGATGCTCTCTCATCTAGCAAACAACCTGCAGCGCTGCAGCGCTCAGAGGCCAGGCGACTCATCCTCCAGCACCATGGACAGCGCCGGCGCACACAACAAGAGAGTCGCACCAGAAGAACCAGCGGTGATGCAGCGACTGCTCCCATCGCCTGCAGCCGAACCCACAGCCAACAACAAAGCACCGACAAATACCACCCCACTGACACGGTGTTGCCGTGCACCTGCACCTCACTTCAGTGCACCTGCTGCAGGGAAAGAGGTGTCTTCTCCTCGACCCGAATCATCAGTCCTCCTCACCCCCACTGCAGCACCACACGCGACGCGACTCAACAACAACACTGCACAAGAAAAGATTTGTTCCAATGTGTCTTACAATAATATTAAGAGTCACGCTGTTAAGCAGTTAAGGAAAGACGATGTTATTATTACACATCATCAGCAGAACGTTTGGCGCCCGTGGTGACAGCGAAAGGATAATTCATACTTCATAGATAAACTTTTTGTATATACTGAAAGTGAATGTGTAACTGCACTGTGTACATTTTTGAAAGCGAGTTCTTATGTTTGTACAGATGTTTTATTTTTCTTATATTCTTATATTAATAAAATACATTTACCAAACGAGTTTGCTGTTGTTGGCACGCATGCTTTTAAGGTAATTCCACCGTTTGTGTAAAGGGATGCTGCCTGCCCTTGATGGCACCTATAGTTGACATGGAATTGAGCCCTTATATATATATATTCATTCATACA
>OOFJ01114540.1:0-14267 GCA_900323375.1 Benthosema glaciale
TGTGTGTGTGTGTGTGTGTGCACATTTAGTGAATGCGTGCGTGTGTGTGTGCATGTGCATGTGCGTGTACGTGCGTGTATGTGCGTGCGTGTGTGCGTTGGCACATTGACTGGCTGTGTGGTCTGAGGTGCCATAATCCTGTGAGGTGCAGCTAGCGTGGTGCAGGCAGACTGAGGGATTAATGGTCCACAAAGCTCACGCCCAGGAAGGACATGGACACATGGCTTTGACTACAGGCTGAAGTTCAGCCTCCTGGAATACATAATACTGTGCAGGGCAGGCAAACATAACCATGGCAGCTTACAATGACCCTTAAAGCAGAAAGAGGTGGGCAATAATCTTTTATTTTTGTTGCTGGAATTATTTAACTAATTTATTATTATTAAAAAAAATATTAAACTAATTTTTACTAATTTAGATAACGCTAATATACTTTAATTAAAGTCGCGGTGCGGTGGCTTTTGGGGCATTTTATTTAGAAGTTTCAGTCTGGAACCAATAAGAGCATCACATCCCTTCAGGCTATAGGATGTTAGTATCATATGCAACGCTACCTCCGGGTCGAATCTGTTTTGTTTACAAGTGAAAGACGGGCAGTCCTGCATGTTTGCTACGTGTGGGTTATTTCTAACCTATAATGTTTTCAGATCCATATTTTAGCATGCTGACTAAGTTTAAAATGAGTAATATATTGTCTGGATGTCATCTTGACTGAGATTAAAAATGCTGTAATCATAACCAGCTGTGTTTGGAGGAACGTGCAGTAATGGGAATCAAACAGGTGAAGATTCAAGATTCTTCGGGCCACGTTACATAATCACGCAGCACATTTTCATTCAAAGGAGGTAATTAAATTTGGATTTTTATGGGCTTTTGAAATAAAAATACACAAAATTAAAATGTCCCATTGTTAGGTATGCCTAAAAGTGTGAAAAACGTATATTTAATTTCAGTACGTCTTTAAACAAAACTTTCAGGGGCTAGTAGAAGATATTACATTTTTCGTGGAAAGTCTATTTATTGATGACTAACAGAGTGCATCCCTCTTATCTGCCAATGTTATGCAATAAATAATAATTATAGATATGCCAAGAAACCATGCAAATCGTTCCCATGTTATCTAAATTATTCCACTGTGTGTCAGCAGTCAAGATACACAGACAGACACGGGACACGCAGCAGACATGTGGGCCTGATTCATAATAATGTGTTATAAATGTCACAAGAAACAAGAGATGTGAGTCAAAGAAAAGCCCCAGGCCTTTATGATGGCAAACACTAGTATTTACTGTAACACATTCTGACCTGTGTATACGACCACACGTGTCAAACCACTTGAATGGACGCTGGTCTTGCCAGACACCTTCTCTGCACAGGTGGAGCGGACTTTAAACTGGGGGGCATACAGTACATAAATCCAACCAGAGTGGTGTAAGGAGAGTGGCGACACGCTTTGATCTCGCCGCCAGAGCAGGTGCCTGTGGGCTACAGTTCCAAACATTGGAACTGTCCCATTGAGATAGAATGAGCACAGTAGAGCACTTCCGCTTTCCAGGCGTTCTATTGGAGTCAACGGGAGTGTCACTACTCTCCTTCTACATTGCTCTGAGTCCGACATACGTAGCTGGTTAACTCCATGGCTCCGACATACGTGGCCGGTTAAGACTCACCCGTGGCTTCCGCGTGTGGTTAGGGTTACGTTAGGGTTTGGGGTATAGGGTGTCGGACTATTGCTTGATCTCCAGTCAAACGGCTGTTACAGTAAATTAAGAGATGGGTTCAAGTTGGCAGAAGGTGATAATAATTAAAGGCTCCTAATGATTCCAAGTTCCAACTGTGTGATTTGTATGGAACTCATGGATTGGTAGCAGTGTCGGACAGCAAATATCATCCAAGCCTAGCATACGTCTAGAAGCCTGCCAGGTCTGGTGCACAGCGATACACGTGGCCTTTTTCCCAGACGTTGTGAGAATATTTACGGCAGGCCCAAAAAGTCCTATTGGATCAACTGAGCTTTGTCTCATTTTATCCTATTGCTTGTGTTTTATTACTGTTTTTGCCCTGCCTTGTGGAAGCACTTTGAGCTGCATTTATGTATGAAAGGTGCTATATAAATAAAGTTTATTATTATTATCCTCTCACTTGCACAATGTTAATTTATCCATTTGTAAATAACCTAAGCCACATCTACAAACTGAATGCACGAAGCGAGACAATGGAAACACACCACAAGAGACCACGATGGAGTCGGCACGTACCTTGCCTGCCTTGTCTGCACTGCGCTCTGAGCTGTAGAGCTGCTCACAATCAGAGGCAGGCAGAAGAAGAGGAAGAGAAACAGAAGGAGGAAGGGGACAGGACAGGACAGGAGAGAAACACGCTTGGTTTTTAACGAAAAACACGCAGTCTGAGGGAAACAAGGAAGACTTTCATAGAGGACTGTTTCCCAAACACTGAGTCATTTTTATGGGTCTGTTTATTTAAAAAATAATTGTTTCCTATATTGTTTTTTATATTAAATTAAAGTAAGCAAGAAATCAAAGAAGAATCACATAAATTCTATGAATTTTCCACTAAGAAGTAGTGGAAATAGTCGATCTACTGTACGAGCTCACAATGCAGGTTGTGAGCTTGTACATCTGCTATTTGCACTAGTTTGGGTCCCGGGCAAACGTCTACCGGTAATCTTTCTGTTGAGTCTTGAGCTAAAATGTTTGGGAACCAGTGCAGCAGAGGGTTAAGTGGCACTAGAGAGAAGGACATTCAAACCAGCTCACCTTATCCACACAGTCATCAAAGAAGGCCAGGCTGGCATCTTTGTCACTGACGAAGGAGCATTCCTCGATGAAGCGGATGAACATCTGGGTTTTGGTCATCATGGAGTAGAACTTCTGGTGGGAGCGGTCGCGGCTCTTCAGGAATCCTGGTGGGTGGTAGGGGGTGAGGGGGATAGGGTCAAGCTAATGGGGTACACACCTTATTCCCCCCCAACCGAGGGACAATTATTTCCCTTCTCCACCCTTCTCCCCGTACCAGAAGAGTGTTTGGGATCGGGATTAACCCCAACCTCACCCATATTATACTGTACATACAGCAGCACAACCACATGTTATATATTCTTTTGGAATGGCACTAAAATGTATTCTACATAGCATACATTTCTATGCCATTACAAAAGAATATTTAGAATATTAGCATATGTTCTATGCATTTTCTTGTACACTATTGACTTTTCCAATGTGAAATGTGCTATTCAAACAAACTATACATGGATTGTTAGAGGAGCCCTGCTAAGAGCAAATTTACATCCACTTGAGACATACAGTAATCTCAAGAACAGATTCCGAGCTGCGCTACTGAATCTGTCAGCAGAGGCATTCAGAACATGTATACATTGTCAAACGGCCCTTAAGGGTAATAAAACGTTTGCGGTGCGACAACGCAAGCGTATTTACGTGAGCACGGTCCCGTGAATTTGTTGCGTGTGTGCTCGTTTCGTGCACAAGCCCGCGATAGTTGTCATTGATCCAGGCAACAAAATGTGTGCGTTCATCGCTTGCTGTTTGATAGGCCCTTAAGAATGAAAACATAGGCGTCCCACAGGAAGAGGAGGGCTGAGGGCGGCCCAAACAAGCCAACATCCTGTAATCCACTTCTATTGGGCAGTGCCCCAGAGGCATGCAAATTCAAAGGGCAAACAGCAGAGAGCACTGTTTTTTCTTTTATTTTGCTGATGGCTTCCCAGATTGCTTGGGACAACACATAAAGCTGGGTGTTGCTAGATTGTTGCTTGTGTATTCACTCATAATTAAAAAACTTAAACAAATCATCTAATACAGTTCCTCCTTTACAAGAAGCCCTAAGGGGGGAGGGGGCCCTTCCCAAAATGTCCAATATGATCATTTTAGAATGATGATGAAAAAACATTAGCCAATCAACAACGCTGTGTGAAATGTCACATTTGTCTTGTTCTGGACAACGCAGCCAACTAGGTGTTATTAGTGTAATGGTTGATTAGGGGGTTACAACAAGATGGTGAATGGCTTCCCTAACGTGCACTGAAAGCAGCTGCAGTGAGTAATGGGCCAATGGTGCCATGGGATAGACAGCAGGATGAATGGCTATTGGCTTGGTGTACGCTGCGGCAATGTAAGCCAAGCGCCAGGTCGCGTGTCCCTGCCAGGTCACGTGTCCCCGCTGAGTAGCGCTTCGCTAAAACTGCCGGAAACACCAAACCTAACACGTAAGCACACACAAACCTAGACGTGACCTATACACACGCATAAACGCACACACATAGCATTACAACTATTACCACCTGTGTGCACTGTGTGTGCAATGATTTGACCTTTAACAGCTGAACAGTAAGGTCAACTGACATGCCACCAATGGTGTTGTAAATTCACTGGCAGCTCCTGCTGGGAATGATGTGCAACTGTCACGTTGAGTGTGTTTGGAAATTAGCTTTTAGTGCATCAGAGGCAGAGCCCACTCTAGTTTCTAATAGCCATTAATAAGAATGTAGCACACAGTGTTCCAGAACAAGTTCAGAACACCATGCTCTGAGTTAAGTGTCCGAACAGTATAGAAATGGCTAAAATGCAACATTTGCAGTGCCATCCATTGGTGGTTTGGATTCTATTATCCAGCATATTCTGTAACAGTAGCAGAAAGCTAAGTATCACTGTATCAGACTACCATGAAATACATTCTAGGTGAACAACTCTGTTACATCACAGTCAAGAATACATAGAATGGTTGTAAAACACTATAAGCCTATGGTCTGTCCGAGTTTGAAGTGTGACAGTTGCAGTTGGTAAAGTCTGCTATTTGCAGAAGGCTCTTAAATCCCTGCAAATCACCAGAGCAAATTCCTGAATGCACCTGACTTACAAATACAAAAGACTCACACATACAAGTTGATAACTACGGTATCTGTTATCTTGTCTTGTATGTTAAAGACTGCAGCTGATGGTAAAGAGTAAAGAGTCTTGAAGGGTAAAAATACCAAAAGGGGTTCCCGTCCTAAATAAAGTTTAATTTGTCTTTTTTCCTTTTTTTTTAATAAACAGAATGTTGCATCATGATCAATACCTTGAACCACCTTGGTCAAGGCCTTAAGAAATTCCATTAATGTCCCTGTCCCTGTCTCTTCACATAATGCCTTCACTGCAATGCTTTCCTCAAATAACAAGTTACCCATTCCTACTGGGGCTATATATCATGAACGGTCATATTGGACATGACCTTGGCTACGGCTCTCCTCCGGGGGAACGGCGATGACATCAACCTAACACATTTCAGCTGTGATTTCAGCCAGCTTCCGTGGGCCCCAGTCCAGAAACTGGACAAACCCTAAGAAGCATTTAACTGCTGCAGAACTAGCGAGCTATAGCAAATCATTCCAGGCTGGAAAGAGCCTTGAACCCAAATCCCCTTCAAATCCCAGTGTTCCTCCCCAAACTGTTTGCGTGTGTGTTTACTTGGAGTGGAGTTACTCATGTATTAAACACCATCTGGTTTGAGAGCTGGCTGGCCCAGCTGGACTGAACGGATAGGGAAGGTACTCACAACAGACAGACCAACAAGTCTATAGCGATGGACAGAATGCTGGAATGCTTTGTGGGTTCTGATTTAACCAGGGTTCCCACACATTTTTACCAACGAATTTCCAAAACCTTTCCATAAAACTTCTAGAATATTGAATCCAATTTCCAGTTCGCCAAAGGTTTTACATATTTGTGTAATATTATAATATTTTTAAAAATGTGAACAATCGCGTATCTCTAAATACTGTTTTCCAGGACCTTTGATAGATACCTAACCTTTTCCAGGACTGGACCTTTATTCTCATTTCAAAATATTTCCAGGAATTTCATGACCGTGGGAAATCTGTTAAACATTAAGCTTAGGTGCTTTTTTGGGGTCAGTATAAAGTAGGATGTTGCACAAGAGGAAGAGGAAGGAACTATTGTGTATGCTAGTCATAGCCTACAGTAGTTATAGTCCAAAATTAAAAACATTGGCGGGAAGCAAACAGCAATTGACTAGAGATCTCCATTGCTACATCAAGTTACTGTACACAACATGACTCAGCATAGAGCCAGAAAACAAGTTAACACAAAACAGATCGAGATCCTCAAAACAGTGGGACTGTGGGATGAGTAACAATGGTGGTACTGTACAACTAGTGGTTCTCAAACTGGGGGTAGGGATCCACAGGGGGATCCGCACAGTTTTGGGGGTACGTCCCCAGGTGATTAGCTTAATGTGCAACATTGTATTCTCACTCAACAGTAAACAAACTATACAGTATAGAGAGTATGCGCGTGACATCATCATCATACCAGGAAGTTATGCCGGAACGCCTACATCTGATTGCATTAAACAATGTTAAACAACATTAAACTCACTTTGCCACTCGATTCGCCACTCGATTTCCCATTCACTTTATGCATGTGCATACCCTCTATAAGTGACAGTGTATAGGGTATCTGCATCTTTCTAAAGTTTCAATTTAAGGACCCTTAATACCAAATTGGCAAAATTGTCAAAAACTAAGTAAGAAAGAGGCAAACAACTGTGAGCTTGTAGATCATGAATGCGGTAGTCATATGATTACTTTGGGTAAGTTTGGCAACCTTTGCAGTACAGTACATTTCCTTGAGAGGCAACTCCAAACGTATTTCGACGATGGATTAAGACATTTAGTGTACCTTGTAAGTCAAAGAGCGAGCTGGCGTCTGTGGCTTTCTCGGAAGGTGCCTGGGTGATGGGTCGCAGGAAGGAGCGGTAGCCCTTCAAAATGGCTGCCATGAAGCGCAGGAAGGCTTCCTGGATCTCCAGCTCCAACGTGTGGAGGCTCTTACCGCAGCTGAGTTCCGAGGAGTCGCTCATGCTCAGGTCCAGAAGACCATCTGGTCTGAGTTGTCCTAAAGTACAAGTATATGAACCCTGTGTTATTGCTCAGTAATATCAACCGTGTCTTTTTGTCAGCTCACATGCGTTACCTCATTCATTACTTGTGCCCTCTTCCCAGTCGGCCACAGAATTCTCTAATGTAAGTCAACGGGGCTCTGATCGGGCTGAAACCATGTTTTCTTAAAATTATCTTCTAGAAACTTTGCACTTTGTTTTGTAAAAGTTCTACTATAGAAGATGTTGTATTGTCCACATGAATTCTGATGTTAGATCATGCACTTACTGCAGTGAAATTAAAGATAATTTTCCACTGCCATGACAAATTAATTTCACAATGTGAAAATATATAGGCTATACAACGTATATATCATAAAATGATCTATCCATTACATTTTTTCCAATTACCGTATAGAACAATAAGTCTCGGTTTTTGAACTGGAAATTGCTCATACAGTTCATATTATTCATAGTAAGAAAGTAACTATAATTAAAAGAAACCCTATCCTGTGTGCTTTTTATGTTGCAGTGCCAAGTCATTATTGCTCCTCACACTGAGCTTTCAGATTCTATTGCCTCATTTATACTCTGTTGGGTAGAATTTTTCTTTTGTTCAACGAACCTAGCGTTATTGTCTCACAGAAGCTAATTAGCAGGACAATTGTTTCATGGAAAGTGCACTTTGCCTGCACGCCGGTTGTCAGAATCAGATTTACAGGTGTAAAGACGTTTGTGAGAAAAGTGCAAGCACCATCATTAGCAGTTTTCAAGAAAGTGAGGAAGGAGGTGCAGCAAAAAGGACATGATAAAACACTAACAACAAGCAGTAAAGTAAAGTCCTCACGGTCCGTTTGGTTACACTTACTAATTAACAGGATTTTACTGTGAGACCACTTAAGGGAGCAACATTTATAGCAACCTCTCCACACTTTTGAGCAGTCCAGTGCTTACCATCAGACAGCTGCTGGTACAGATTACTCAGCACAAGCATGAGGTTTTTGCACGCTTTCTTTGGCAGAATCTTCCATGTCACTGTGCGCTTATCATCATTGCTAGACGAAAAAGAAAAGAAAAACACACAAGTGTGCAATGAGCACCGGGTCAGGCAGGCCCACAGGCCAAAAGCAACATGGGTTGGGGGGGCAGGGGGAGTTGGGACCACCTCAGAGCAACATAGCCCCGCTGCCTGACCGGCTGCCAGACCATGAGGACACAAAGATGTGAACCATTACTGACCCGACCCAACACTGCAGAAAACTGCCTTTTTAATTTAACAGATTTGTTTGATTTACCTGATACTATTGAAATAACCATAGGTTACTATCATAACCCTGTTTCTTATTTATGAGCGAGATATCTCACATACTTATACACTCCAGACAATTCTATTTGCTGCTTCAAACTTATGGTCAACAGGGACCAGAATAAGAACCATTTCACTAGCTAGCAGTTTGTCAGCCCCCCCTGAAAAATAGGTTAGAGAACTGAGAGGGGAGAGGAAATAGAGTTGAGGGAGATTTTCCCTCTGCAAGCACTATACTTCAATGCCACAGTGAACTGAAGAGCATTATACAATATCCATTATAACAAGTCAACAGTGCAGGGTGGAGCAGAGAGACTAACTTCTGCATAAATGGCATCGTCGTTTTGAGAATGAGCATTTTGAGCATGCACTAACAGCTAGCCTCTCTCTAGGTCGTCCTCAGACGAGCCCTCCATCGTCGCTTCCAGTCATCCCGATTCTCCATACATCTCTTAATCTTAATTAATATCATTAACTGTGGCGCTCACTGGAAGATGGTGTTGGTGTCCAGGTCCACACAGCTGACGTCTGGCGGGGGGTCGTAGAGGTCAAAATAGCGCGAGTCCAAACCCACAATGAAAGGACAGGGGGCGCTGAGCACATCCGCCAGCGCCAAGGGACACAGGGGGATGTATGGACACGGCCAGTGGAAGGGGAAGATCATCTGAAGACCAACAGAGAGAGAGAGAGACACACACTGTAAGGGGAACTGGGATTTGGTTTTACTATTATTATGCAATCAATATTAATTATAGGCAATATCTTTTCATGCTTTAAACTGTGTAGTCAGCATACCCACCATCATTAACCTGTATACCCCTATAATATAATATTTATCCTATTATGTTATAATTAATCCAAAAGGCCTATTCATTTTATGATGAATCCTGTTTACACTGGAACCTGGTACCTACCTGTTACCTCTCCTACCTCTCCTCGACATGCATTTGTCAGTATTTATCATACTTTTGATATGCATTCCAGTTGTCTATTTGTTGATTATGATAATCTCTACACAGTGCTGAAACAACTCTTGTCAGAGAAAATCCCCAGTCTGTTTGGGCCTTTCTCACATTACATTTTGCGGGCAAGCACCAGCCCGGCCAGGCTGAATGTCATGCTTGGCAATAAATTAATTGCAATAAATATGTTCTCGGCTTAGAGTAAGAGATTCTTTGAGCTCTATTTTCATCCATGCTAAATCCCTTATCCCAAAACTTAATACGAAAATAGAGCCATTTATCTTGTTTCTATTTTCCGTCCCATTTGTTCATTTTCCCAATTCCTACTCCCCATTACTGCTGACCCCTACTGTTTGGAACTGTATAGGCCTACCACCTCATCGCCTAAAACTGGAGTATGAATATATTATATAATATATAGGCCTTATCCCTGCACCACCCAGACGCCCCCTGAACACTCTGCGTGTTAGAGGGGCAGGAGCTGAAATCCCGTAAGAGGGCACTTTTGGACAATAATAGCGAAAACAGCAGATCTACAAGCTCTCAATGTGTCGCGCTGCGACATGCTGAGAGCTTGTAGATCTGTTGTTTTCAAGGCACAACCCAGCACACTGGCTAGTGGAGATGCGATGTATGACATGACATGGATTTCTAAACAAATTTGTTCAACGCAAAATGCTGCGTTCAAGTTCAGGAGACCTCGGGGGGGGAAAAAAAGCAATTCTCCTGAAGGCTGGCATGGAAAGTGCATTTCTTTCACCATAATAAATGCTCTGGAAAGGGCAGTTGTTTTACAGACGGGTAAAAGGGCAGGGGCTGAGGCCCCCTTTAGTGTCTGTGTCTGCTTGAGTTACTTACAGACACCAGAGCCTCTGTGACACTGGTCAGCACGGCCGGCCGTAACGAATGGACCAGGATCTTATGTTCCGTCACAGCAAACACCAGTAAGGTGACAGCATTCTCTGGGCCGAGGTTCTGGAGCAACGTGGAGAACCGACCACCACTGCAACAAAGAAAAGAACACACAAAAACAAAACTCCAATTCACATGTTGGTTGGTGTTATAGATAGATGGTTTGTAACACAGACTAAGACGTGCATGTTTCACAATTTCATAAGCATTTGAAAATATATTATTTTGGACCCTGGAAAGACAGTTTCTCAAATTCAATTTAGGATATGTTTGGCAGCTTAAAATATATTTTCTCTATTATAGGTCTCTAGTGTGTCTAAAATTATGTCTAAAATATATTTTATAATACTTCATATTAAAATGACAGAAACTGTATGTTTGTGTACATGGGGAAATGGAGTCTTTCTTACCTCAGAGGTAAAGGAGAAGACACTGGCTGGCTCAACATTAAACTGTCGTGAGGGGATAGCTGATGGGAAAGTTGAAAAGTTGACAGGTTCAAAACCCTGGGCAAATCAAATTGTCCATGGCAATAAACTTGCAACTCTTTTGCTGAGAGCACCAATTATGCAGTCATTATAATCATTCCAACCAGCACCTTATGCAGAGAAATGACAGTGCCCCGAGGCTACACATACTAGACTCTTTCTTTTCGACAGGCACCAATTGCCTACACTGTGCTGCTTCAGTATAATTTTATCTACGAACACAGAACAATAACCTAGAATGTGTCAAAATCATTTAAAAACGTATGACTTATGAGCACAAAATAAATGCAACAAGGACATACAGAAGAATGTGTTTAAGAAAATCAAAGTGTTTTTTTTTTATTACTCTGAACAAAATGCATAATTAGCCGCCTAAACGTACCTGAACCAGTATGCGGGGCCTCTGTGACGAAGGGAAAGGAACTTTGTGCATAAAATGAGAGATGTGTCTGAAAGTAAGCAGAATTAGGAGGACATGAGGATAAAAATAACAATGGCCGGCGGAATCATCTATCAATGTACAGTAGCGTTAGCCTGGCTAATATAGCACACAATCTGCGCTGGCAGATTTTTTTTCTTTTTTGCAACAGCTGATTCGGTCTGGCTTAAGTTGGAAGAGGCAGTAAAAGCGTGGTTAGTATGGAACAAAGTAAATGTCAGCCAAGAGATGTGACTTTAATCAACCTGACACAGCTCTACAGTCTCCTAGCTCCGACGGATTAAGTATTTTGATCTGGAGAAAAAAGAAATCCTCCAGATTTATAGAGTAAGTAGCTTTTCATCATGTAGTGTTTCCATGACGTCACGGGTGCCAATCCGACTCACAGCCTACGTATGTTACAGTACAAGCAATATGTTCTCTCTCCACCATCTCTTTCCCGACATCCTTTACTACTCGAATGGGGGAAAAAAAGTACGGGGTGGGACTGGGAGTGGCCTCAGAAATATATTAATTTACCTTGACGCGTCGAGATAATATCTTGCCGCGTCAAGATATTATCTCGACGGGTCAAGATATTATCTTGACGCATCAAGATAAATTAATATATTTCTGCGGCCACTCCCAGCCTCCGTACCAAAGCCTTTAAATATAAATAAAAATAATGAAAATTAAAAGACGGAGATGCTCACTTCTCAATGGGCAGGGCATGTGGGCCAGAGATGGAGTAGCGATAGAGGAATGTGAGGAACTTGCGGAAGGCGTCAAAGAAGGGCCAGTGAGAGAGCAGGCAGATGCACTTAATGGTGTGGACGGTGCGCGCGTCGGACACCGTGGCGCTGCTGCTGCTGGCGGCAGCCGAAGCCGTGGTGTTGTTGTGCAAAGCCTGCTTCTGGGGCTCTGGAGCCAGAAGGCCCATCTGAGCGCGCTGCTTGTCAGAGAGGCACTCCTTGGGGTAGGGCTCGTAGAACTGAATGGCAGCGCCGTACACCTGCAACAGAGGACAACACGTGGCACACGGAAAGCTGAACACTCACTCGGGCCGTTTGAACCGATTGAAATAAGTATAACTGGCCACAATGTGGAACAAATGGAACAGACAAGACTCTGATTCACTGAAATAAGCCATGTTCTGTTTGTCTGTTTGACCTTGATCACTCTTGATTTCTGCACACAGTGCCAGCCTGCTACAATGGGCAAACAAACAGGGCTTTAGCTACAGTATCTGTCAGTAAGCAGTAGACAGCCAGATCTCCTCTTCTTCCTGGAAATACAGGACTATTCCATATTAAATACAGGACTATTCCATATTAAATACAGGACTATTCCATATTTCCCAACTTGGGGGGTGGCAATGATCTGGGGTGGGAGACTGGGGGCGCTGAGGCCTTGTCTGTTTTGAGGCAGTAAGATCTTATATACTGTATATATATGTATGTTGCAGAATCCATAACACATAGTCATGACAATTTCTAAATGAGGCCTTGCTTGCTATAATTTTATTATATTATTTTGACATCTTATTTTTAAGAGTCATGTGCACCGTTATCAGCAGAGGGCCATGGGCCCCCCGCCTGACCATCACCAGGAACAGACAAACAGAGCTCACCTGACTGCTCACAGCAGCAAACCGTCCCCCTGCTTGCTACAGCAGACACACACATTCAGCTACACTCACTTGTACAGTCTGAGCACAGACAGAACACTCAAACTGAAGATTTCTCTCACACGACGCAACCATCAGCAGGTCTGACATCAGCTGGTCTGACATCAGCTGGTCTTTTTTTGTATTTGTCTTGTGAAAATCCACACATTCACTGACTGCTGTCTAAACAGCCTGGGGCTTTGGGCGATGTTTGCTTTTCATTCACAAAGATATTACACCACAACAGAAGCACAAATATGTATCAACATGGTCTTATCTCCATGGCCCACTTTTTCAAGCCCCGATCTCCGAGTACATGCAGGAATGAGAGGTGGGAGGATCAGACAGGGAATCCACAACTTTACAGTCAAACACCTGAATAAATGTATTGAGGGATGAGCACATAAAGTCTAGGGAAGGTATACATTTGTTCATGTTTTCCGATTGGTCAGGTGAGCAGAGCATGTTTACATGAATAGAACATGATAAACATCTATGCGACCACTGAAAACTAGCAATGTTATTTTAATTCTGGCAAAAGAAACAGGACAATTTCATAGTGAATGTGGAAAACCAGGACAAGCGGGACTCGGGCCACCCAGCTTGAAACCAGGACAGTCCCGGCCCAAAACTGGGACGTCTGGTCACCCTAGCTCTAATGCCAGACATTGAGAGTACACACGTCTGATTCTTGGGCCAGTCGGTCCAACCATTAGCTGCGTGTCACTCTGCTGCTCTTTGTCCGCATGTCCTCTCTCTCTCACTCTAACTATCTGAATAAAGCATGGCAATGCCAAAAAAAAAAAAAAAAAAAAAAAAACTGTGCAAGTACTAGTACAGTACCTTATTCCACTAATACACATAATGTATATTGCGTGTGTGTGCGTGCGTGCGTGCGTGCGTGCGTGCGTGCGTAACGCACATGAATATGTATGCCTGAGTCTGACCCAGTTTCCATGCTGGCATCCTACATTGTTGTGTTGTGGTCTCTGTTCCATTCTAGCAGTCTGTTGTCAGCTGTTGAGTTGGCAGTTATACTGACTGTTAGGCCCCATTTATTTTTAGACTGCAGTCACATTCAGTCAAACCTGATTCAAATCTGATTTATTTCTCAAATCTGATCTTTTGGCCCGACCATTCACACTGCATTTGCAAGTGACCTGATCGGATCTGTCACAGATCAGCCAAATCCAGCCTGAATCAGACCTGATTTGGAATCTGATTTGTTTAAATAAGTCTAAACACAAACAAGTCACATACAAGTCACAAGGAATCTCATTTAGATCAGGTTGTTGCATTCAGACTGAGACAGACGTCTTCAAATAGGATTTAAAAACCACCTCTGAATGTGACTCAAGTCACATGCAGCACATTTTCACCATGTTGTCATTGATGACAGAAGAAGCCAACCTGATTTCAACTGGTTTGTGCTTAAATTCATGCTGCTGGCTGTTTTTAGTAGTAAACTGCATTGCCTACGGGCTACATCCCAGTGCTAGTGGGAAACTTCAATATCAGAGACTTCAGAATACTAGTAGCAACCTATTTAATGCAACAAGCCAACAGATTTACATTATCATTTTCACAATATCCATGTTTG
>OOFJ01114564.1:0-12642 GCA_900323375.1 Benthosema glaciale
ATGACCATTCCTGCTGTATCTACACGTGACGAGGGATTCTACAAGTGTGCATATTCTGGAGGAGAATCAGCACAGAGCTGGATGGCAGTAACATGTTAGTATACTACTGACAACTGTTTTTCATATGTTTACACAATATGCAAATTGTATCCAGCTAATTTACTTTTATTATTTCATTTGTTGTAAATATCATATCTTACATTTACAATTTGTAAAACACTTCTTGGCATCTAAATTACATTATTAAATAATGTACTTTGTTTGTAAACTATAACATCTATAGTAGTCATGCCAGTGTCTCCCAAGCTGTAGTGTACCTTAGGCATACACAACAGCCTGTCATATTACATGTTAAAACTTCTATTACTAATCTATTCAAAGCTATAGATCGTGAGTCTACTGTGGAAAATGTTACTCCACTGGCAGTTGGTCTGATTTCAGGACTTCTGGTTGTGATTCTGCTGTCAATCCTGCTGCTCCTGCTGTGTAGACACAGATCTAAAGGTGAGTAGTACTACTACATTAGTGATATTTTACTAAAATAGTGTTGATTTGTGTAACGATTTCATTAACTTTATAACAATAAACGTTTTGTTTTAACCAAAAAACAATAATCATTAACACTATATTTAAAACCCAATAGCAAAAATATTACAATAATATACATAGTATATGTAAAGGTGCAAAGCTTTATGGTACAAAATTTTTTTTTTTTTTTTTACAGATACAACTTGTGACAGGTAAGTGCTTCTAAATATCATCACCATGACAGCAGTTTACACCTTGTTAATACATGTGAGATGTCTGATCAATATTTGTCTTTTAACTACAGACTGATTCAACCAGCTGCAGACCAAAGAACCAATCCAGTCTCAGTTGTATACCAGAACACCAATCCGAGTGGAGCTCCTGGTGATCCAAAGCACCACGGTTAGTCTTTGAACCAATCACAAAGTTCTGACAAACAATTGAAACACTTGACTGGAGTCCCTACGCTGTACTAGTGACTTTTCCACATTGGAACTATTCAACCACCCTATGGGAATCTTTGACAGCTGGTGAAAGTTGGTATCATTAGCTCTGGTCCATATCTCCACTGCTTCTATGATTCTGCCTTGCAGTAGAGCTATGTGACAATCAGCGTTGTCGCGCACAGCCCGACCCGACCAGCCTCTCTTCTGTAGTGGATATCTCACGATCGGTTTAACTACTCACAAATTGTGTGATTAGAAAGCCTTCTTACCGTGGTGGACTCTGAGCCCCCCACCACATGTGTAAAATGCACTTTTTGGGCAGAACGTGATTGTTTTTCACAAGAAAATCCAACAGGATTTGCACCCTCTAGCGATATTTCCCAGAGAAAACCTCCATAGACAATATAACAATCGTGTTAAAAAAAAAAAAGCACCATTATTAATGCTAATTTTGTTTACCATTAGGTGACAGCAGTGCCTATGAAAATGATGAAAATGGTACTGTATAACTTTTTTTTTTTAAACATCCAATCAAATAATTTTAATCTAGTTTCATTTGGTGTCATAGTGGAATATTTCATGTTAGGAGAGTCATTTATTTGCAGGTTCTAATTAAATGGATTTGTAAGAAATGTTTTAGCACCCCCTGCTGAGCACAGTGACTTCAGTGGGTTGAGTTGAATCTTTATCATTGGTACATTTTGTATTATTGGTACATATTGTCAGAATCAGCTTTGTTTGTGTTCAGTTAACTTATGTGTGATTACTTTTGCATGTATCTGTAATAGCACGTATCTCCAGAACTGTTCGACCTGACTACAAATTGACTACAAATTGTGTCAACTGACTACAAATTTAGTAGACGACCCGAGGGAGTGCAGTGCTTATTTGTCTTATTTGAATCATTCCCAAGTATGCTAGTTAATTAACTGGGAATTAACTAGCATACTAACTAGCATACTAACTATGCTTATTCATGAAAATGAACTGACAAAGAACTTATAAACGTATACTGTGCCTGTATGTTTTTTCAAATATTTATATCTCCTTGTTTTTAATTTTCAGATCCATATTATATCACGTAAGTATACATGGATCTTTGTCTATTCATCAACATGACAGCAGTAGATTCTTGTTCGTGCCTTTATACGATAAATATTTATTATGCTTTAATTACAGGCCCATTGAGTATAAGGGAACCAATCAGGGCTCAGCTGCAGAGGAGAGGACCAATCAAAGTGGGGGTACTGATAGTGTGTACTGCGCACTGCAGAACGGTCAGTCTTTAAACCAATTACGTTGGTTAAGGACATCGTCTGACAACTGGTTCTACTTTTAATATAAATGATTGTGATTCACTAAATCGAAAGGATTATTGAAATAACAATTACAAGCACCACATTAATACTTATTATTTACCTGTAGGCACCACAGATGAAGACGTCTATGAAGTAATCAACCCCCCTGACTATGAAAATGGTACAGTATGGGAATATACAGTATCAAACCTAAACATACTATTTTTCTCTCTCTTCCCTATCTCTACTGTATGATCCCCACTGCTTCGTCATTTCATCTTTAGTTACAGATCAATAGATCTATTCAACAAAACAACAGACATGATCATGAAAATGCTTTAATTCGGTCGAGAATTTTATTTCCAGAATCTTTTTTTTTTTTTTTTTTTTATCTGAAACTATTTATGCTTACAAACAGTGTCATTTCTGAAATGAAAATTGGCTGTGGCAAATATAAGTTGTCATCTAAGCCCAATTTTGAAAATAGTGGATCTATACAAGCTCAAAATGTTGTTGATTTCTGGATCAAAGTACTCCCTTTACCCGGCTACATGTTGCTTGTTAGACATTAGAATATAAGGCTTTCTTTGCTGTTTGGCTGTAACTGAAACCTGAAGCCTAAAATGAGGGTTACGTCATCCCCCTAATTACTTTTTTTCTTTTCGACCCCATGGAGACTTGAATTCATGGATATTTTTTCGTTTTTGTCACGTTCAGTGGTTCCCTATGGAGACACCTTTGTGTCTCCATAGGGAAATCAAATTATTGGCCTATAGGAATGTGACAAAAACAACAAAAATATCCATGATTTCAAGTCTCCATGGGGTGAGAAATTGATATTTTTTGGGGTGAACTATCATGTAAACAAACTTGTGTAATGTAAAATTTCAACCAGTATTCTCATGTCATACTAGTTACAACACTGATTCCACAATCAATTATATCTTGAGTGCTTTTACAACTAAACAGATATATTTTGTGATGTGTTGAGTTGGAATGCAAATTTAACTTAATGAATTATAAAAACTGAACGAGATTGATATTGCATGTTTAATAACACAGTAGGCTATCTTGTTTTTAATTATTTACTGTAACTCTGTTTGATTTCTTTATATGCAGCCGTGGGGGAATACCCAAAACCACCACCCAGGCCCTAACAACAAGGCTCCCAACATCCCAACAAACTGGTCAGGCCACTGCTTGGCCTTACTCCTACAACTCACCTTACCCCTGCTCGTTTTGATATAGGTTGGGGTGGCTCTCAGTGTAGTGGACAGAGTACTTGCAAAGGTCACAAGATACGCTACACCACAAAGACACCCGTGTATCTGTTAATATACTTCCAAAACGTCAACACCGTCCACAATCACAACACCAGAGGGAGCTCCACTAATCACGTTCCAACCCAGATTTGGCTCAAACAAAGGGTGACATTAATTTGTTCTCCCCCTATGCCACAATAATGTGGAACGCCCTACCAACAGTCGTAAAGGAATGAATCCCTACTGTCGTTCAAAACACCTCACAAAGAGCACTTACATGTGCCTGCAATTCGAAACTGGCCCGGTAAAAAGGCAAAGCCTTTTGATTAATTGAATATTTTTTTTGTCAGAGATGTAAAGAGCATGTCGTGGACGTGGTACAGTAAGACGTTCAGTGGTGGATTGAAGCAAGGCCTTTAAGTTTATGCACTAGGCCTTTTATGCACCAACCTCAGGGGGGCACCATCCACCAGAAATATTTTATTTTTGTATTTTTATTATTATTTGTTTTTACTTGCTATAGTTGCACTTTGTGTGTATGCTATGCGTGCATGTCATGCCTTATTTTCTTACCCATGATGTCCAGGGAAAAACTGTATAATTATGGATATTGTGTGAGACTGTTTAAAATCCTATAGTGGGACCTCTGCTTATAGCGGCTCTGCTTTTTGACCATGTGGGGCGTGTAACATATGCGTGCTGTGATGATGTTGGATAAAAGATTGTTAAGTTGGTGCCTGGATCCAAGCACCGCGGGAACTTTAATTAAGGCTTAAAGCAGTGGTTTTCAACCATTTTGATACCAGGGCAGGGATGTGCACTATAGTGTTAGAGGGGCAGGGGCTGAAATCCCATAAGAAGGCACTTTTGGACATGAATAGCGAAATGTCTGATCTACAAGCTCTCAAGCTCTTGAGAGCTTGTAGATCAGCTATTTTCGGGCGCAACCCAGCACTCTTAGCTAGTGGAGATGTAGTGCATGGATTTCTAAACACATTTGTTCAACACAAAATACTGTGTTCAAGTTCAGAAGGCTCGGGAAACTTTGCGCATTTGCATTTCTTTGACCATAGTAAATGCTGCATTTGTGTTCTGGAAAGGGCAGTTGTTTAACAGACGGGTAAAAGGGCAGGGGCTGAAGCCCCCTTTGATATCTATGTGTGCACGTCCCTGTACCAGGGCCCACTATATTTATTCAGCATTTGAGCCACGGACCACCATTATTTTGATGATATCTAGCCTCTCAAAATGTAGGGGGAAATGTTTTAGTCTTTGTCCATAATTCCATGCTTTAGTGTATTTAGGAGAGATAACAGGCAAACAAAAATTACAATTCTTTTGCATTCTCTAATTCAGTAGACTTACTGTAAATGAAGTAATGCACATGTGTAACAATAATGTAATTTCCATTCCATATGCATTTGGTTTCATTTTATGCTCTCAAGAGTTCTATAAAGGGATCTATACCGATTGGTTACCAACTCTCCATCATTTAGCTGGGGACCACCTGGAACCTCCTCAAGGCCCACTGGTGGTCCCTGGAACACTGGTTGAAAACCACTGGCTTAACACAAAAAATACCTGCGCTAGCTGTCAATCTATATTAATGAACATTTCAGATGTGTGACTAAAAAGTAATAAAAATAAAATAAAAGCTAATTTCTAGGACAGTTCATTCATTCATTCATTCATTCATTCATTCATTCATTCATTCATTCATTCATTCAGGACAAGCAATAATCGCACAGCAAAATCCTCAGTGATAAAATAACTAATAACCAGAAGGGTCCATTTGGTTCCATTTCTACCGAGCGTGTAGTTGTGATTATAGTGACAGGTGTGTACCCAGGGTGGGTCTTCTTTCATTCCAACAGTGTATGGCAGGTATGGCAGCCATCTCATGCATGCGTGCATTCATGAACAAAAATCCATATCAATTCCATTTTTTTTTTTTACCTCATCTTATTTTGCAGGCAAAGAAGCATTTTGGAGCTATAGGTTTTACCATTAGTATAGAATCAGGTTGTGGTCAGTGGTCAGGATTCATCATTTAGGCATTTTAGGGTTTAGGTGTTTAGGATTAATTGTCTCTTTCAAGTCAAGGTATTGTAAAGGTGATCACAGTACAGTATGTGGCACCTGCCCCGGTAACAATGACAGTGGTTAACACTGCCTTCCATTCTTGTCATGTTTGGAATGACTCACTTTACTACTACTACATCCCAGACACACCTTTACCTGGGCCGGGCCCCACCGGGCCCCACCTCTGTGGAGAATGCAGTCTATGGACATGACAAAAGGTGTGAAGGCATTCTCTCTTTCCATGCCTGCCCTCCCATGCCCTAATTAGACATTATATACAGTAATATAGAAACCAGTCCCAATGGTTAATCCTTTGGGTCGTGGCTCTGAGCTGTTTAGTTGTGCAAACTTCTCTGTTTTAATCTTTTGCCTCATGCAAGCCAGTATAATAAGAAACAAACCAAACCAAGTGCCTTGGCCTGGGCCTTTAGTGGTTCTCAAACGTTTCAGTCCATGAAAAAAATTCACATTTCAACTAGGGACACCCACCCTGACAAGCACTTGGAATTGTATGAATTGAGACAATACATTTTGGTTGAGATAAATATTGTGAAAATAATGGGTTGCCTTATTTGCCTATAGCCTACCGTATCTACATGCTCAGTTGTTGTTTTTTCTTTTTCTTTTTGTATTTTCATCTTTGGTAATGTTGGAATTTGGCCAATATTTGATCACAGATTACTATGAAAACCTGCAAAACCGTCAGTTAGTCTGTCCTTCCATCCATCGGTCCGTCATGCCTCGTGACACGCTCCATATATGGCCGTCTCCATAAAGATCACGACACTGACCTCTTCAAACCCTGGATATACATGTACAGTATGTATGTCTGACCAGTTCTGACATATCATATGCTAATCCTTTTGACTGATAGCTTTCCATTCAAACTCTAGATGGGCCCGCCCCAAAGTTATTAGCCCAGACTACCTGTTTTCAACAGGCCCGAAAATTAAGGCCCTACCTGGGCCCTAACTGGGCTGGCCCGAGGCCCCGTCTGGCCTTACTAATTAGCACACATTTTACGCCCTACCCTGCCCGAAAACATCAATTAAAAAAGAAAAAATGTCCATAATGGGCATTCTCAGACCTGTTGTTTCAGCGCCCTCAGGGGACCCTCAGGGTTTGATTTGATTTGATTTGAATACTTTATTAGACATATAAGCTAATACTGCATCAAAAGTACCCTACACCACTATTTTATTTTATTTCAGAGGTATTAAAAGCCTAACGTCTTAAAGTTCTCAAATGTTCACTTCAGAAATGGGCAGATACCCCGTATACACTTATTGTAATAGTCCTAAAGCTTGCGTAATGTACACTAGTGTGATAAGGGCAGTACAGCTGATTAAGGGTAGAGCAACAGATTGAGGTAAACATAAAACAGGGCAGGCCTGTGCACCATGAGAGGAATGTGTGTATGAATGAATAGTTAGTTGCATGGAACTGGTACTGTAACATTCTACTGAACGCACTGTGTTTCAGTCCAATCCACCTGAGGAGTCAAAACATAAAAATCACACCCGTGTGAAGTGAGGGGCACTCTTATTATCTTACAACATCAATTCCAACATAATGTTTGTTTAAGCAAAGGGTGATAATGTTTGTTTTAGGCCTCAAAACAAACATAAATTTGTCTTGGCGTTTTTTAAAACAAACATCGTTGGAAAAACAAACATTAAAGCTAATACAGTACCCTCAAAAATCAGCTGTGCTGAGACTCTCAGAGAGTTACTAGGCTAGCGATTTTTTGACAATTTGCGACATTTTGGGTCGTATAGTGGCTACATCTGTCATTAAAAAATATGATTTTTTTTTGTGAATATCGATGTTATAATGAAATTGAGTATTCTTTAAGGGTAAGTGTTGTATAATCGCAATATAACACACAAGGGTCGTGCTTTACCATAATTAATGGCACGCCTGCATCGCTACATGTAGGAACGATCTGATAGGCGAGTTCCATAAGACAGCACACTCAGAGAGTCAGAGTTGAGTCACCACCATGGTGGTGGTATCAGATTTAGCTGAATCACAGAGTGGCCATTACAGTACATTAGAATGTGGCAGCACCAGTCCATGCTACTATTCATTGTTGCACACATTCCAGTCACGATACGCAGGTCTGCCCCGTCAGGGCTGCACACCCTCGCTGTGGAATGTTGACACGGTAACCACGACAACGGTGGCCGCATGGGGGCCAGAGAGTGAACATCAACACCACTCATTTCATCTACCGGTATTTCTTATTGGCTGAAAGGATTATCCAGATACAAGCACCTCTAGACCCAGATCCTTTTAACATCAAAGGTGCACTTTGTCTATTTTCAACACTAACACTGTTCATTATATAAGATGACATAATTTCTGTCTATTCATTCTGTGTCTCATTGGTGGGTTGTGAACTGTGGAGAAACCAGCTGCCTACCAGTGACATCATCGATGGGGATTCCAAGCATATAACTACAACCTTTCACATCCCAGTTAGCAGGCTGGGGAAGTGTAGTGTTGTTTTTTTATAAGATATTTTTGGGGGCTTTTTTGCCTTTATTGATAGGACAGTAGCTTGACAGGAAAGGGCAAGAGAGATGGGGGGAAGACACGTGGCTCGGGAATCGAGCCAGGCCGGCTCATCGGCAGCTCCGGTGCCCAGGCGGTTAGCATCAACCCTTGATTCTGTGTGCCGAGCAGGGTCCAATTTTTAGAGTCTTTGGTATGACCCGGTCTCGCGAACCCCGGCCTCCCAGTCTCAGGGCGGACACTCTAACCACAAGGCCACTGAGCTGGTACAAGTGTAGTGTTGTTGTTGTTGTTGTTGGTGGTGGTGTTGGTGTTGGTGTTTGTGTTGTGGGGACCAGGGGAGCTATGGTCAACTCAAAAGGGAGGAGTGCAATAAGTGAATGACCTAGGGTTTAACTGCCAAAGTGTTTATGTGTACAATGATTAAGCACAATAAAAAATACCTAATTTAAGCTGAGTTCAAACATTCTGATAAGGCAGGTCCTATAAACAAATAGTGTTGTTGTAAGTTTAAACAGTGCAATCTAAATGCTAATATTTACTTTTCGCATAGCCTACAACAGCCTACGGTTTATGTCCAAGGCACACCAAAGGTCAAGTATAAAAATCTCAAGACACACCTGTATTCATAGGCCTATTTTCACTCTGTAAATTGTTCCGTTTCTTTTTCATTTACTAATGCAAAATTAAAAGTTTAACCACTTATGAGATCCGAGATCTGTGATCTGTGAAATCTGTGAAATCTGTGAAATCTGTGAAATCTGTGATTTCACAATCACAGATTTCCAAAATAGTGATAATAGCCAATCTACTATACTATAGACATAACATGTGTCAGGAATCAGGACAGCCCAAAAGGTCAAATAACCGTTGCAGTCCTGTAAAGTGGATAAAAGGCACCAGTCAAGGTATAAATTACACTTAAATATCTGCTTTATTACAATTACATTTACGTTTGTACTTGAGTAAAGTGCTGGACTGTTTAAATGTTCTCAACCTCAATGAAAGTAAGATGGAAATAATGATTTCTTAATCCTACATCTCCTACACCCAAAGGTGTCAGCTTTAATGGCGCCTTCAGATTTGACAAACCGATTGCACTGCTTTTTTGTGTTGACTAGACTAGAGAGCGTTATATCCATCATGCTTTCTGATCTACACCCCATCCAGAGCTCTAAGGTTGGTTGACCAGCTGCTGCTGTTTGTGCCTAACACTATAAAAACTAGAGGTGACCAAGCTTTTTTGGTGGCAGGGGGAACAGTTAACGGTGTCTTGCCCAGGGACACCTGGACACATTGCTGGGGCAGGGAATCAAACCTGGGACCTTCTGTTTCTCAAGCTGCCTTTTATAGTCTCTACCCACTCGGGTATAGGTGAGTTGAGTTGAATGTGGAAAACAGGAATGTTTGAGAGGATTGAGATCACTGGAGTGCTGTTAATGTATAAGCACACATACTAAACTGTACTGACTGGCCCTATCAGTGCAGGAATGCAGCACAGGGTCATCGAAGGCCTGCTAACACACTTTAGAAAGTCTACAAATGCCACTTTTTACTTTACATATCCAAATCCCAATGTTTCAGCAATAGCACCTTTCACCCTCAACAATTAATAATAATAATAATAATATTGTGGTGGCAACACTATTGTTCTAGGACAGGTCCAAGAGCCTTTATGTCACCTAAAGTAAACCTGTTTTTTGTTAACGTTTTTTCTTCATCAACCTTTTCTGTAACCCCAAAAGTAAATCTTCTGTCCCTTAAAAAAATTTTTGAAGTCATATTGATACATTCCAAATATTATCAAAGTATTCTGTGGCACCTCTGGACTTGCGTCACGGCACCCGGCCTAGGGTGCCACGGCACTAGTCTAGAAGACAAGATAAGAGACTTATCTTGTCTTCTAAATAAATAGCCTTTGGTTTGCCATGCAATGGACCCTGCCATATTCCATAATGCAGACGCCACTGATTTCACTGATTAACACATACGATTATTTGTTGTATGTTTGAGTTAATTCATGTTATAAACATTTTAAACCATCCATGTGTCTTCCTCCTTTTTGTCATGAATGGCTTCTACGAGCCGGGTTGGGACAACACACTGGCACACGCGCACGGACGGACGGACGCACGCACGCACGCACGCACGCACACACAAGCACCCACCCACGCACACACCACACGCACACACATTTGTAGCCATTTCCTGCGACTGAGAGTGTCTTCCTGTGCATGAGGTCCAGTGGAAACATGACGTGACTCTACTCACTATAGGAGAAAACATGTGATGTCAGCTATATTCTCAACCTCAGGGCCCACTTGACACCTCAAACACGACCTCGCGGCCCCCCCATCTGACCACTAAGCTTTCAGATGTGTGGGCCACATGAATTTTCAACGCATTTTTATTTTAATGACAATTTGAATTGATTGTGTTCTGGCTTAGTTCAATGTAGCCTAGCTCGGCCCCAGCCTTACTCATCTGTGAAGATAAAAGCCTGGTCACAATATAATGCAGAGATTGCACATAGCCGGAAGTTTTGGTCCGGAACATCCGCCAGATGTATTTCCCCCGTATACGATATTTTCCGTCATTTTCTTGAGCGCGGTACTTCCACGAAAATCCCGATACTTCCGCCAAATTCCAGCAATGCACTCCACAGCGTAGGTCTTGCCCGGCGTGAGTTAAATGTGGAACCAGTAAGAGTAAAGTATACTTTAAGTTCCTATTTGCCGGTATCACTGTGCAAACATTATATTCCCCCACATTTTTAATGTTATATTAGCAATAACATGATTAACATCTTAGTTTTGTGACAATTAATTGGGGTCCCAGTTGCCCAACAGTGGGCCCTAAAGATTGAGATTCACTGTTCTATGCAGTGTGTGTATTTACTACTCATCAAGAATGATCAAGGTTTCATTTGTCACTAACTCCCTACTCAGGCAGGCACAAGAAGCCAAGTGCAGTTTTGGTGCATACCACAAAGTCCTCTGCTTCAACAATGGCAACAGAAATAATACAAAAGAAAAAAGGCTACTCTAAAGACTGGCTGTTGTCTGTGTCTGCTGTTCAATTACAAAGACGCAATCGTTTAAATAAACTGAGTTTGACAACCCTCCTGCTGTATAATTACTTTAAAGAAAATAAACAGTCGACAAGCGCAGGGAAATTGAGGTTAATAATGTGTTTGGTTTTGAGCAGTAGATGAGGTTAAGTGTTGTGTACTGAGGTTGACATGTTTATTGGCTAAGTAAATTCACACACTCTCAGCTCTTTGAAATAAACCACTGGTTCTCAGCCTGTCGTCCGGGGACCACCAGTGGTCGTTGAGAGGGCTACAGGTGGTCCCGAGCTAAAGACAGTTGGGAACCAATTAAATGGACCCTTGTGGTCTTTAACTCTGAGAGTGTAAAATGAAACCAAATGGACCCTTATTTGGGTCTCAAGAGTTACATTAATGTTGAACATCTGCATTACCTACTTTACAAAAAGTCTACATAATTAGCCGGTCTTCCCTTAAGCCAAGGGAAGAAGGACGTACTGTAAGATTAAACATTCCAAAAGTTTCCAGGGGTGGTCTGATTGGCATGCATAAAACATTGGTGGCCCGCAATAAGCTACACCTGTCCTGGCGGAGACCTGTGCTTTGAGGGGCACATTTTTCTATGTTTTAAAACCATGTGTAGGCTTTTACTTTTCAGGATGTTGTTCAGCTACTGAGACATTCAGGTCAGTTTGGTAGTCTGATCTAGACTAGAGTGCAGTTGTTCTCAAACTTTTGAATGTCAAAGAATCCGGTTTGGTTTAGTTCAGTGCCGCCCACCCTGCCTCGATCTGCAGTGTTCACTTATAAAAGTATATAATTTTCACCCGTTTTCATGCCGCCCTTATATTTTTCACCCGTTTTCATTTCACCCATATATTTTCACCCTGTTGCAGGACACTGGCCTTGGTGCCACTTAACCCCACTTGAGAACCACTGCTCTAGTGTCATGAACTGGCTCTCACATCGAGGCACATGGAAATACATACATGTAATAAACCAGTTGAAGAGACCTAAAGTGTATTTAGGATGATGAGGTGTAAGTGTAGCAGTGGCTCAGAGCCTCTGCCTGATGGCCTCAAAGTCTAATATCTGCCCCCGGTCCATAGGGATATCCCTTTGGTCTAGTGGTTAAGATGTCTCCCGAGTTCAAATCCCGGGCGTTACATAAGTGGGTGCTAGAGGATGCTTATGTTGTGAAATGGCAACCAAAACCGAACAGCCCAGAACCTACACACACGCACGCACACACGCACGCACGCACGCACGCACGCACGCACGCACACAAACTACTCTGAACTCCACCACAGCTATTAAACGCCTGCACAGATGGTAGGGGCACCCACCCAAGCACCACCAGACACTCACTCAGACACACATGCACGCGTGGCCGTGCACTTGCACACGTACGTACGTAAGTACGCACGCGCGAGCGCATGTGTGTCTGAGTGAGTGTCTGA
>OOFJ01114565.1:0-10131 GCA_900323375.1 Benthosema glaciale
CACTTCACCACTTTTCAACCTATCTTCATATAATTGGTCCTCACTAATGTTCATGATAAAATGCCACTACTACTACTTCTCATAGAAGGGCTGTGGGCAGTTCAGAAACTGTCCTCCATGCGCATCATCGCTAGACAGATTTTTTTTTAAACAATATTTTTTTGAAAAAATATTTATATTTTCATTATCATGAGAAAGATGGCTTCCATTTTCGTATTGGAACTTTTCAGGAAAAGAAAGCCTGCAGTTTCTATTAGCATTGGATTCCCCATCGATGATGCGCATGGAGGACGGTTTCTGAACTGCCCACAGCCCTCCTATGAGACACCGACTGAGTAGAAAAAAATGTTTCTGTTTTATCATGAACATTAGTGAGGACCAATTATATGAAGATAGGTTGAAAAGTGGTGAAGTGGTCCTTTAAGTAGAGACGAGTGCCTCGCTAGAATGTAGTTTGTTTTTTTCCGTCTGCAGGTGACTGGTGGATCCAGTGGGATAGGAAAGTGCATCGCTATGGAGTGCTACAAGCAAGGAGCTTTCATCACTTTGGTGGCACGAGACGAGGTCAGCAGAAATCCTACAATAACGTGCCATTCTTCATGCCCTTTGTGCACCACAGTATAGTCCAGTCTATACATAATATCATAATAACATGTCTTAGCCGCAATTTGCAACTCTAGATTTTTTAATAATGGGATGAATCTAGAGTTGCAATACCCTCCATTGACTTCCTACTCATTTGCGATCTGATGGTATAAACATGTCTGTACCAAGTTCCGCGCCCCAACTTATTAGTTGCCAAACCTGGCAAAATGGTATCAACTGTACACTTTTTAAAATGATTAACTACATAATTAAATTATTAAAAACTATAATAACCCATGATTTCTCCCTATTTTCTTTTTGTAATTACACATTTATACATGCTGCAAAACATTTGCATTTGTTTGTGCTTTTAAATCAAATTCTGATCACTGCTGCTTTCATCACTAGCCGCAATTTGCAACACTAAATATTCATTTATAATGGGTCTAGAGTTGCTTTACCCTTCATTGACTCTCCACTCATCCACATTGCTTTCACCTGCACAGAATAATGTCTATGGTGGATTTTTATGAAACAACCGCTTTGCAGATTGAAAGAGGACAATTCAAGCTTTCCCTACAGCTGCAATGTTGATGAGTTTAACATTGTTTAATACAAGCAGATTGCAAAAGCAATTTGGAGGGTATTGCAACTCTAGATTCATCCCATTATTAAAAAAAATCTAGAGTTGCAAATTGTGGCTATCATCAGACTAGCCTTATTTTAGTGGAAGCAGCACTGTAATTAATATACTGCCTCTGGGTGGTGATATGGTGAAATATTAAAGTGTAATATATCCAAATACCGTATGCACACAGACATATCAGATTTAACATAAACTACTTTTTCCTCAGACCAAATTAGTTCAAGCTAAGAAGGAGGTGGAGAAATGTGCTATAAATGACAAACAGGTATGTTTCTTTTTATGTGTACCAACTTGATATTACTATGTTCTAACGATATAACGCTGCACATGCGCTTATATTTTTGCGTAAGGTTGCATAACATCTTTTACCATCTCCTGTAATCAGGTGGTGCTCTGCATATCTGTGGATGTTTCCAAGGATTATAATCAGGTGGAGAGTGTGATAAAACAGGTACATTAACTCATTTTATCACAGTCTCTAATTTTATGAAATATTCAATGCGGTGGCAATGTTAAAGTCAATTTTGCTTTTGCGTCATAATAGGCTCAAGAGAAGCTGGGACCTGTGGATATGCTGGTATGCTGTGCAGGAACATCCATTTCTGCAAAGTTTGATGAAGTGGAGGTGGAGCGCTTCAAAGTAGGCAAAGTGATGACAACAAGGTCCCATAATTAACCTTTTTTCATTACTCTCAGCAATCCTATGAAAGGTTTGTTCAAGGATCTGAGAGGTAATGTTATAACTTGTTTTTGTTATATTTCCATATTCTTTTGCTATATATGCAAATATATTGGGAATGTTGTCACTTTATATGGTTGTGTATAACAGGTAACATTTCATACTCTGAGATGCTTGCAGCCTGGCTCCAGTCCTGAATCGATTAGCCATGCAAAAAAAGAAAGAAGTGAAACTAAATGAAAATTCAGGCCGAGTGAGTGTCAGGCTACGATGCTTGATGAAAGCCATGATAGAATTAAGTTTCACCCAGACGTGCAGGATTGCTTGTTCAATCAAAATTCAAACTGTTTTATTTCTATGGAAAGCTGAAACCAAGGATTCAGTAGCAACTTAGATATGCACCTTATGCATGTTTTATTCCCATCCATTCCAAACGGCTTCACAGATAGGCTTTCACAGTGGAATTTATAATGGAAAGAGTCATAGTCTGTTAACCGTGTCGACAATAGCCACAGTGACCTACCCCAGTCTACGGGTGTGCCTAACGCCGTTTCTTGTGCATGCCACTGTTTCCTACAGAGTATGATGGAGGTGAACTACCTTGGCAGCGTGTACCCAACGCGGGCTGTCATAACCACCATGAAGGAACGCCGGATGGGGCGCATTATGTTTGTGTCCTCACAAGCAGGCCAGATCGGCCTGTTTGGCTACACCGCCTACTCCCCGTCTAAGTTTGCTCTCCGTGGCCTGGCAGAGTCACTGCAGATGGAGGCGAGTCTTCTTACAGCCAGAGGGCACACAGACTGTGTTGTATTAAACTTACTAAACGATTGAACCCTTTATACTTAGTAAAACGGACAACTGTACTTGGACTGCTTTTTCTGTCTACACCAAATCTCTCTGCCAAAAATAACCTACAAAACGTACAATGTGAGGCATTGTGACGTGTTGTGAGCTCTGGTACATTTTTGGCAAATTATCTCCGAAGAATAGGCATGCTGGGGTTCAAGTGGTTAATCTAAACGCACACAGTGAAATAATATGACACAGTTCATGAGTTTCCGGGGCTTTCTTATTTTTTAATACACTGCTCAAAATCTACACTACAAAATCCTAGTGTTAATTTAACTTTGATAGGACGGCGTGTTGGTTTATCACACCAGCATAAAAAATACCTTTTCCTGTGTTATTTCTTGATCAGATGAAGCCATACAACATCTATGTGACTGTGGCTTACCCGCCTGACACAGATACTCCAGGACTCGCAGAGGAGAACAAAACAAAGGTAAATTCTCTCACGCAGTATTTGAACAAAATTAAACAAATATTAAACAAAAAGCCAATCGATACCCTTTTTTCCCCCATACCCCTCATAGCCACTAGAGACCAGGTTAATCTCTGAGACGTCTGGGGTTTGTCAACCAGAGCAAGTGGCCAAGGTTGTCGTTAGGGATGCTGTGGTAAGACACACCATCCATCTTCCAGTTCTTGAAGTTTAAATGAAAACATTTCTTTCTTTTCTTCCATGGATTACTTACTTACTGATTTGATACATCCTTCTCTCTTATCTTCCTCCTGCAGCAAGGCAACTTCAACAGCTCTGTGGGCCCTGATGGCTATATGCTTTCAGCACTCACCTGTGGAATGTCACCTGTTACTTCCATCACCGAAGGCCTCCAACAGGTACAGCAGCCTCCCTGTCAGTCACTGCTTCAGATACTGTACTCTTGATGTCACTTTGGGTTCCCCATAGACGGTGCTCTAGGCCACAGTTAATAAGAGAGGACAGGTATTTACAGTAAGTTAATCATCCCAATAAAAATCCTCTGTGTTAATTGAGGCCACGCACCAAAGGTGCAAGGTACCTCTTGTTATAGTTGGCGTTCTTATTATTCTCACATGGGTGTTTATGGCCGTGATGCGCCAGAGGGCACTGTTCCCATAGCAATACGTGAAGTGAGTAATATGAAAAAGAGATATGGTTGTGATTGAAGGTATAAAAAAATGAATTACAGAAAATAATAGAAAAGGAGATATATCCACACATAATGATGAGGTCAATACATTACCCCTCTAGTGCCACCAAGTCATGTCAAGTTTTGGCCATAACATTTGAACCGTAAGACAGAGACAATTTCCATAGAATACCTGGCTCAATCGGTATCACATTTCCTTCACTTGCCCCGGTTAATCTGCAAACCGGTAATTCAAAGTATGGTAAATGAACACTGAGGAATGAGATTTTACTCTGACTGCACCTCCTAATGTTGACCTCCGTTCTCAAACCTCACCTTGATTTACCCCCCTGTGCAGATAGTGACCATGGGATTGTTTCGGACCATCGCCCTCTTCTACCTGGGGAGCTTTGACAGCATTGTGCGCCGTTGCATGATCCAGAGAGAGCAGTCCAAAGCAGCCGAAAAAGCAGCCGATAAGAGGGAGTAATACTATGAAAGCACCCCTGACCCCACTTCATTACACCGTGTCCCCTCCTTCTATTATAGCCACCGGAGGAGACCAGTTACACACAACCCCCCCCTTCACTCCCTAAAGCACGCCGCCCTGGGTGGCCTTAATGGCCAGGCGTTGATATCGGCGAAACAGATGGAATGAAAGAAAATGGCGGATGGGTCTTTCTTGCTTGTCCATTGATGTACTGTAACTCCTCCATCCCCTCCACCCACCCCTCCCCTTTTTTTTAAACCCACTCAAATGCATTCCAGTGACATTTTGGTTTTCATGTGTGCACCTGCTTCGTTGGTAGGGGGTGAGGTCTGCAGTAGACGAGGGCAGACTAAACATCCCACAAGCTGTTCTTAAAAGTCGACCTTGTCAGCAACACTAGATGTATTAAGCCTCACTGCCACCACCCGCACATATGTTTAAAAGTAATGGATAGCCTTGTCTGACTGGTTGTGCCAATATGGCCCGAAATCCCTTCCCACTGGGGGAAAATGGAATGCTATTATAACACTTAACCTTTTGTCATACTATTGCAAGCACCACAGAGCAAGCTTGTCATTTTGTCATGTGATTGTGAGTCTTTGCAGGCAAAGCACCTTCCTTTGACTTATTAACCTCTGTTATTTTGAACACGGTTCTTACCTTCCACATGTCTACATTGAAGGACGTTTTGCTTGTTTGCGGTGTTTGTCAAGCTGAAAGGTCATACGACGTGGGTTTACTTTAATTTTTTATGTACATTTTTCTAATGCAAAAGTAATTTGCTTCTGGGAGATTATAATCTTAAGCATTTGATGGAGTGTATGGGTAAGTGAGAGAGTGTGTTAGTGCGTGTGTGTGTGTGTGTGTGTGCTGTGACTGAGCCAACCACAGGGAGCGAGAAAAGCCATTCGATTTTGATGTCTTGGAAACATAACATACCAAATTATTTCTCATTATGTCAGTTTGTTGTGCAATTTCTCAAAGAGGCCACATAAAGGCATGTGTTAAAGTCATGATGTCATGGGAATGGAAAATCTGTTCAGTAGCAAATGGTGATGTCAACTTTCACCTCTGAACTTGAGCTAATTCACCAGGCCTGTCTCTGCTTTCATTAGGATAGTGCACAATGAAATGTACCTTCTTTGTGTATGTGTGTTTTTATGTGTCTGCACATGTTTAACCACCTCCAGTCAGGATCTAAGCAGGATCCAAGTATTGATGGAGAGTGGAGACGGTGGTGTTAGTCAGGGCAACATAAGGGATGACACTTGCTGGTTCAAGCAGTATCCCTTTGGGCCTCGAGGGGGCGTTAGAGATCTTTTTGCGTGTGTATGTGTGTGTTTAGATCTTTTTTTAGTATAGGCCAAATTTTTAAGAGGGAAGACCATATTTGTATGCAGGGGAGGATTGGCTCCTTCATCGTTGATTTTTTCTGGTTTGATGTTACCCTGTTATAAAAAAGGTAAACAATTTACTGAGTTTGATTCTCTCTGGATGTCCCTCAAGCCTGTGAATATCTATTTCCCTTCTAACATTTCTCAACAATTCTGCTTTTTAGGGAGCAAGAAAAATGTCAATGTTAACGTCTCATGCAAGTCTTCCTTTTATCCATCACATGGGGAGAATGTACTTTACTACAAATATGTACACATCAGAAAGTAGGAATATTTTTTAAAACACAAATATTTGAATGCCAAAATGTATTAAGACAATTTCTGCAGACCTAATGCAACTATTTGAGATTTATTTTGATGTTGCTGCTCAGTTTATCTTAGAACTAGTGTTAATGCAGTGGAGCACTACCATTGTGGGGACCCATTATAAGCCTTAAGAAGTAACTGAAGCTATTGCTAAAAGAATGGATCTGTCCACAGAATAATGTGGCCCCACCTCCAGGTTACCAGTTAATTTATCTGAATTAATGTTAATTAATGTAAAATGCCAACTGTTTTGTGAATTGTCAATTCCAGTTTTGACAAAAAGGCCTTGCTCAAACCGAAGATATGAAATTGAGAATGGATGACTCATTTGTGATGATGTTCTCATTTGACATTGGTTAAAGGCTTACAGTCCTGCACTCGGTAGCTTTTTTTCTTTATGTATATTTTTGCTTTCAGAATCACTCTGACTTTGAGGTAGTAACTTGTAGTTGATAGGACATGTAGCTCATGGAAAAGCAGATTTGTTTTAACACTTTTAAGCTATGCAAATCAGCCTATTTCACGATATGTTAAACACAACTGAGATTTGTTTTCAATGCTTCATGCTAACATTCCCACTTTCGGTGTCAACAGATATATTTAAATGAGACAATAGAGTTTATAAGTAATGAATATGGAAGTGTTTTATTTTCTTTTTTTTTGCCGTCTTTATTTGCCAAACTTGTTAGAATTTCACCTTGTGTGCCATTGAAAGAAAATGTGAGAAGTGGAACGTTTCTTTGTCTTATTTTCTTACATGATAATGAATTAAATAAATACCTGTGGAAAGAACAAAAAGGCAATGATGTTTTGTTTGTTACTGTGCCGCCTGTCTTGTTTATCCAACTGTGTATAATCTAAAATGTACTGTTGCACTATTGTAAGTATACGTAATATAGTCACCACTTCTATGAATTGATTACATATAGGGCCTAAATGGAAACAAGAACAACACTTGTTGGTGCTATCCCTTTTAAACTGAGTGTTTGACCCGTTGCTGTTTTTACCTTATGTTCAATAAACTATTCAATCAATATATGCAGAGTATGAGACAATAGGCCCCTGGCAGGCTGGCACAGACTTTAAAAAAGTTTCCCCAATATGCCTGGCAGGTACACTTGAGTAACAGGATTTTAGAAATTCCAGTGCTGTTTTTACACTTGCTTTTTGCATGTCCCTCTAAAGTCCTAGAAACATACTGGGGTGTGATAAACATGCACTTAAAATGCATTATTATGCTGTGTGATAAACATGCACTTAAAAGGCATTATTATGGTGTACACATCTACAAAGTGAATGTTTCCTTCAGCTTTACTGTGACTCTTGGAGCTCTGTTATTGACATGAATGGACGACAACAATTCATGCAAAGGTTCATGGCTTGGGTCCCCTTAGCCCTGGTCCAGTGCTCTTGCGACACTAACGCACTGGACCAGGGTCCCCTGAGCTCTTGGGCCTGGCCTAGGCCCGGTAGGTCACCCTGGGAGTAGCTGGAACCATACTGCTCCTTTGAGAAATGAGAATGCAGTGAAACCTCAATCCTGCAATTTTATTTTATGCATAGGACTTTGGGGGCTTGTAGGACTGAGGTGTTTAAGATGTCGACTTCAATCTTCTTTGGGAGGATCTATAGCTCTGGTCCATAGCTCTATGCAAAGGCAATAGAGCTATATAGACCGGAGCTAGGGAGGATCCAGCCTGTATAGAAGCTCTCGCATATCAGCAGAATAGCCTGCTGCGATTTTAGAAGCTTTGTGAGTATGAGAAATGAATGGGCCTGGGATTTAAAAGTTGGAGGGGGAGAACACAGGGAGGTAGAACTATAGGTTCATCTTCATCAATGTACATAATGGCCGGGTATATGCCATTGTCAGTGGACATGCTTCCACACAAGGGGCTACATCAAAGCAAACTTCTGCAATCTGCAGACAGAGCATCTTCAATTTTTAGATGGGCAAGATTCATAGAAGCTCCTCAAATATGTTTGTAGTAGTCACTCTGCCTATTTGAAGAAGAATCTTAAGATAATATTTTATTTATATGACTTGCACACGTTTTGGCTATAGGCTAGTAGTGCAAACATAGTATATGGACCACCAGACCAGTGTTTTGGTCCTTTTGGATTAAATGTTCCTTCCCGTGTCCTTGCCGTAGTACACGTACACCACGTGAAGTCTCCAAGCGTTCCCTCAAGGAATGGCTTGTCTGTCTGTCTTGCGTGGATGGATGACGTACTATGAAATACCGCCCTCGCGGTGGGCAGGGAGCTGCGAATGTGAGTAGCAATTGTACGAGAGCATTCAGTCCGACCTTGTCTGTCTGGCTCACAGTTCCGTGCATAGTTGTGTGCGTAAAACGCTGCTAAAATAGTTGGCGGCGTTATAGCCTGCTCTGGACACGTGCAACTTTGGCTTTCTTCTTTGACGTTTTCTTTTTGCAACAAACACTGGCCTATCTTCTGTGCAATATGCACAGACAGACAGTATTCTAACCTCTTCCGTATCTTGGATTTGTATGCAAAGGGAAGGTCGCCACTTTTTTTCCCTCCTCTCAAGGCTTCGGGATACCTTCGTAGAACAGTTCTAAAAACACGACGCAGTTTGGACTTTTTAAAAGGTGATCTTGCCCTGTTTGCCAATGGGTCTTTTCTAGAAAAGCCCCGAGGAAAAAAATCTTATTGGCTCCCGATCAGACGTAACGCATTGGATCTTTTAATATCTTTTTTTATAGGCTACTCCAGTTTTTCCCACTATGCAGCACACGGTATTGTGCACTTATTTGGTCGTGATGCGTTTTGTTTAGACATTTATATCCATCAGCAGCATAACTAAAGTGCCAAAATTAACGCCGTTATGGAGGACGAGCATAACCGCAATATTGTGGAAAAGTACATTTGTCATAAACTGTCAAAACGAGGATATGTATGGGAATTTGAAGACGTCGGGGAGGATGAAGATGCTGCTAATAATGGGTCACTACTCGTCGTCCCCGCGCCGACTCTGGTCCGGCGATGTCGCGGAGGAGATTCCCCCAACAACGCCACCGGGCCGGAGAACGTCCCTCATCCGCCCAAACCCAGACTCTCCCAGTCGGAGCCACAACACGCTCCCATTCACAGGGTGCTGCGCGAGGCCGGCGACGAGCTCGAGAGGCTGTACCAGCCCGACTTCATAGAGATGTCACATCGACTGTATCTCACGTCCACCACGGCGCAGCGGCGCTTCACCGAGGTCATCAACGAGCTGTTCAGGGACGGAGTGAACTGGGGCCGGATTATCGCCTTCTTCGAGTTCGGAGGCACCGTGTGCGCGGAGTGCGTGGGCAGGGAGATGACGTCGCAGGTGGACCACATCGCCGAGTGGATGACGGAGTATTTAAACGGGACTCTAAGCAGCTGGATTCAAGACAACGGGGGATGGGTAGGTTGTGATGTCTGATTCTGTAGTTTCACCCTTTTTAAATCCCTATTGCCCTAGATGCGCACATTACGCAAAGATAGATGCGTAGTAGCAGCACCAAACCGGCGTCATTCGTGAAGCAGTCTGATTTGATAGTGTCGTTGTCTGTCAAGCTTATCAGGCCAATGCAACGCTGTCCTCTCTGTCACACCTCCCGACGCTCTGATATACAGCCCGCCCTCTCCTCTGTATTACTGTAATGTCAGTGCTAGGTAAGCAGCTGTCGTTTAGGTATAGCTCCATTATCCAAGGGAAGAAATGATGCACTTGAAAGCAACATTTGATCTCTTCCCGGGGGACACGCATCAGGTTTTTTTTTATTATTACCTATATGTATTTTTTCTTGCCCCATTAAGCCTGTCATACAGTCATACATAAGGTGCTGAAGGTGATACAACTCCCTGGCTTGGTCATTATTCTTGAGGGAGGTAGCACTGCTCCAGACACATGTCAGGGGACTCATAGCTATTGAGTTAATGTGTTCAGGCCTCCAGGCATGGCTGAACAGGACTCTTAACTATGCGGAGGACCACTGTCAGGAGATCTGCATCATGGCAGATAGACGTTTCAGGTGCAAACCTGGACGGGCCACTGTACTCATTAGGCCTACATTACACAC
>OOFJ01114580.1:0-17177 GCA_900323375.1 Benthosema glaciale
CTGTATATATGAGATGCCGAGATGAAATATACAGTAGCATGCCTGCTCAGCAAACACCACATCTCTCACTCGTAAACAAACGAAACAAACGAAAAAGTCAATGGTTGTGGAGATTGACCTTTGGATTCACTTTCGCTAAGAATTAAAAATGGATAGTATAGCGTGCAGCAGAGCTGTCAATAATCACTCAAAACACTACAACAACACAAGCGCGGCATAGAAACCGAAGGCAGGAGGAGTTAACCCTTTCTAGACGGGAACCTTTTTGGTGTTTCAAGCATTATGGTTATGCTTTAGCTATTGGAAAATAGCAGATCTACAAGCTCATAGCGCGCCACCGAGTGGCGCGCTACGAGCTTGTAGGTCTGCTATTTTTGAGAAATCGTGAAAATTGCGGCGCAAATCTTTGAATATATAGTTTCAGAGCGAACGTTTTTAACTCATATCTTTGGTTCTGGGGGGGTCCTGGAACAACATACTTTCAGATGAGGTTAGGGGGCCAATTACAGATAATTTTTGGGGTCCTTGAGATTCATTATTTGAGAACTACTAACATAGAAATAAGCGTTTTTCAGAAAACTTTCAGTATTTAGAAGACATTTTTAGCATGAAATGGGTTAAAATGAGAGCGGTCATGCCTGAGAGAGTTGGAGATTCTCTCTTCTGACTCACTTCTCCCTCTCTTTCTCCCTTTCTGCCATTCTCTTCCTCTCTCTCTCTCTCTCTCTCTGCGCGGCGCTCCTGATGTGGTGCAGCTCGCAGATAAGCCCGGGTAAGCCCTCTGGCTGAGGCAGCAGCACGGCCCTTTCCTGAATCTCATTATCCAGGTGGTGCCATTTCCAACAAACTCTCCACGGTCTAAACCCACGTTCAAAACAGCCAGCATGTGCAGCCCCGTTCCATTCTGCTGTCATTTAAACGTTAAGTTAACCGGCAAAACCGCTTCTCATCCAAGATAATGCTGTGTCTAACCCCTAACAAAAAAACTTTTATCTGGAAAATAAAACTCAATTTGCCATCTCTATGACATGTGAAATCACATAATCTAAATAAATATTATACAATAGCGCCGATAACATATTTTTATTCGAATTTCATCTGTTTTTGCTAAGGTAGTAGCTACAGCACGAGACTTGATATTCATGGGTGATGACAATCTCTACAAAATAATTATTACCCAGTTCAAGGAAAAGATGTTGTCAAAGTTGATAAGGCATCAGCTTATTAGGAACATGTAGTGTGTTTTATTATTCTCCCTTCTTTGGCTGATTTGCATAGCTGATTTGCATAGCTGATTTGCATATCTCATAGGACCTCATGGTCCTCTGAGATACACCTGTCATTCTTTTATATAATATTTGTATTGCTAAGTTTGAAGTTGTTCGGTTGGACAGTTATCGAAATAATTACGAAGGGGACACACAGAGATTTGATGCATTTATAGAGACATTTATGAAAGACAGAAAACGTTTTAAATGCCTGTGAATTAAACAGCCGTTTCATCACTGTATGGTCTATTATTACACATTTAATCAGAAGAAAAGCTTGGTAGTTCATATGTTCATTCCACTCTGCTTTCAAGGCTTTAGCAACCAGAACCTAGTAGTTATACAGTAGCTGTACCTCGGGCAGATACTGTTCCCACAACCGCCAGAATATGATGTGTGCGTATCGTGAGATTGTACCTCAAAGGGCATTTGATGAAGAACTTGATGATGTTAAGAATTTAATAAATTGAGCAAAGTTTGCACATTTGTAGACACAAAGGTTTAACTTGAAAACGTTTACTAGATACACACTTTTAATTAACTGGAGAGTGTTAAACATCTTTATTCGCTCACAATCTAAGTGTTCTAAATGTAGGCGGTGGGGCGACTGTGGCTCAGGAGGTAGAGCAGGTCATCCAATGATCCGTGGATCGGCGGTTTGAATCCCGGCTCCTCCTGTCTACATGTCGAAGTGTCCTTGGGCAAGACACAGAACCCCAAATTGCTCCCGATGTGCTGGTTGATGCCTTGCACGGATTCCGCCGCAATCGGTGTATGAATGTGTGTGTGAATGGGTGAATGTAATGCACTGTAAAGCGCCTTGGATAGAGCCGCTATATAAATGCACCATTTACCATGTAGGTGTCCATGCAATATAATATAATCATTCAGACAACATGATCAGGTAACCCATGTGGTTCGGTCTGTATAGTCAGGCTCCAGCATTCTCACTCATTAAGCCATAGGATTTCCCCACAATGGACTATATAGGCTACTGTTTTGCCTCAAGGTAAACGAAAACGACTCATCTTCAGCCCATTGATCAACACAGTGGAATTGAAACACCAGCGTGGTAAGGCAGAGCTAATTAGGGGGACCATACCTCATTAAGCCTCATTAAAATAAGGATTACAAAGACGCCAAATAATGCAGATGCTGTGACTGTCTCTGCGCTATAATGATGAATCCATGTCATGGTGACTTGGTCAGACGTTCGGTGTTGATTTTGACAACAAATATTGATTTAGTTATAGTCGTAGTCTTTTGAATAAAATGTTTGTCAGGCCTTGATGGCGTCGTAATGGCAGATATTACACGTGGTTGCATGCTGAAAATAGCCGATCTACAAGCTCACAACGCGTCGCAGTGCGATGTGTTGTGAGCTTGTGGATCTGATAGTGTTTGTTCAGAGTGCAATACCCGAGTGCGACCCAACATAAAATGATCTCTTCTCCACTAGTACCCTCCCTAACAGTCTAGTTTTTATTTTAGTCTAGTTTTTATTTGTGTGACAAAATTGTCAATATTATATTTAGTCATATAGTCATCATACAGTAGCTTTAGTTTTCCTCTGTGAAAGGTAGTCGAAAGGTAGTCGGCAAACATTTTTCGTCTTAGTTTAGTGTAGTGTAGACGAAAACAACACTGCAGCCGTTCAAACTCTTCAACTGTCATGTGTCCTTGAGCAGGTCAGTGAACATGCACCTGCTGTTCACTCCTTAGCTGGAGGGATTATATGATTTCAGTAGCTTACATCCTGCCAGGTACGAAATTCAGGGGAGATACAGAAAGACACGTGATCTCCCCGGAAAGTTTCTTTTGAGAAATTTAGGAGAAGCTCTAAAATAATCATAATTCTGGGCGCCATTGTTTCCTAGGGCTATTACTAAAGAACTTAAACTATGAATTTCAAGCACCAGGCCATATCAATCCATCTTCCACCAAGGGCTCTCGACTAGTTCAATGCTTTTTCCTTGATATATATCGGTTAAGGCTAAGCTCCAAGCCTAGCAAAGGCACACATGGCAACATCAGATGGACGTCATTTAGTGTTTTCAGTGTTTACGATAGAGAGCACTCTTCCTGTAAAAACAGAAAGAATAAATCCAAGGCGGTTTAGTATAGTATTATAGGATTTATAAAAATACATTTTATCTTCTTTCTGTTCCCAGACAGCGTTTTTGGTGAAAAACAATGCTACGGTACAGAACATGCAGTATATAAACTGTCAATAACTAAAGAACCTAAGAACGAATCGTGCTATAAACACACTTTCTTTTCCAGATGAAAGTAGAGACTCTTCTTTCTTTTGAGATATTTGGTATTTATTCACATGGTCATAATTTGGTATTTACATTGCCATAGAACAACATATGCTGTGGGTATTGAAAGTTTAGTAAAACTGCTGGCAGTGGCTGGCTGTTGAGTTATGAGCGTGCAGAAAGCATGGAGAAGACTACACTGACCAATCAGCACTAAAGTATGCTTTCGTGTCATACGGACTAAATGCATTTACTGTCACCGACGGCCTGGTATCATTAATTAATAATGGTACATATGACTTGCCAACTTTCACCTAATCTCTTTTGTTCTGGTGGCAGGACTGGAACTGGAATGACGCCCATTCATTCTTTCTCAAATCAAAGCTTTAGGTTTTGGTGTCAGTATGAATATTTTGCAAAAGCCAGTTCTACTGTATGAAGAAATGAAGGTCGTTGGTTCTCTGGTGGGTTGCATTGCAGGTGCATTAAATTAGGTCTAACAGGCAGAGTAAAATAATATAGATTAATGAAGGCAACAAGCAACAGGGTAGTTGAACCAGAATAATTAAACATTTTACTGACAGCACTGGGAAAACAAATCTCAAAATTGGGGGCAAATGCGTGCATAGCCATAGCTATCATATATACAGTTATATATACACAGGGATGTTCACTTATTAATACTAATAATAACCTTCACAAATAATATATATTCATATTATACAGAATATATACTATGTATATCTAGTGTGCTTTCAGATTTAATTGCCACTAGACTGGTGCCTGGCTGTATAGCGCACCGAGTCAGTAGTCCAGTTTCCATCAAGCCTTTGCGAATTATAGTAAGCGTATGTTCGTTATGTCGAATAAATGAAAGCGTATCGTCTGTCGTTTCCATCTGCGGGTCTCAAGCGAATAACTGATGCGGGAGCCTGGTCGATGCAGGCGTTGTAGCCAATCAGAAAGCTGAGAAAGCGCTATCATGCGAGTTAATTTTCCGCTGTGTGTTTCCACACACCAGATGCGCATTAGCTGTATAGATACGCTACCATAATCCGCCACCTTCAAGCGAACAAACATTTTGCGAATCACGGAGACTTATTCGCATTTCCGAGGTGTTTCCATTCAACATTCTATTCGCAAGAGCCGTTTTTCGCAAAAACTGGGCTGGATGGAAACGTGACTTGTGACGATGGAAGTTGGAAATACATCCCCCACCGGCTATGCAATACCTGTTCCACCTATCTGTCTGTGTCCCTTTTAATATTTATGGCCACATATGGAGATTCTATAATACACGATATAATCGGAATCGTCCATAAAAATGCCATATCTGTATTGGATCGGTCTCAAAATAATTCAGATTATTTTATCCGTTTTCACCAGCAAAAGAAAATATATATTAAAAATGTAAAAAAAAAATCATCAATTGTCTAGTACCTCTAGTCTAGAACACAAGTAAGACGCCCAAATGCGTGAACCGAACGCAGTGCATTTGAAGTCTGTCAAAATTATTTTGTATATTTAGTTTGGTCTAACTGCGCCCTCTGGTGGCGAGTCAGCACAGCGTGACAGCGCAGCTAGCGTGACCATGAGTGTGACACAAAGAAGGACATGTTCTGCCTGGCTTCCATAGTAAGGGCTCACTGCATTCGCAAAAAGCCAAATCAAAGATGATGTAAAATCTCAAATAAAATCTCATTGAGTAGTCATTCAGTTGTGAAAACAGACACTTGGAAAATATATCAAATCGATCAGATCGGCGGTACGACGTAGGAGTGACGGCTGCGTAGAGGTCCAAAGTCCAAACCTCTAACAATAAAAGATGCCTACAATAAACATATTTCCCCATTTCCTTTTCATGTTATATTTATACTGTATCAAAGTTATATTTTTGCATTACATCAAATTATTATATTATTTGATTTATACAGACTGCTTAAGAGCAAAGGACTGCAGGAGTCGGTCAACATACAGTACAGTAAGCACAGCCCACGAGTGAAATAAGTGGTGCATTTATATAGGGCCTTTATCCAAGGCACTTTACAGTACATAGATTGTGCATTACATTCACCCATTCACACACTGATGGCAGCGGAAACCATGCAAGGCACCTACTAGCACATCAGGAGCAATTAGGGGTTAAGTGTCTTGCTCAAGGACACATCGACACTAACTCTGGGGGAGCCTGGGTTCGAACCGTCACTCTACCCCTGAGCCACGGCCGCCCCTTCAAGCAATCAACTCTGTGCTTTACATTCCTGTAATGGGATTAAGAATTGGGCACCGTTGCGTTAGCACTGGCAAGATGATGAATTGCTTCTATAATGGTTGTCTATGGTGGCTGTCTTCTTGCTTAGATCCGCCCAGATTTAATATCTTGATTTCAGTTTTAATCATACTTGCTTGTTAACAACATTGTTTTGGCTTCCTATACTGTAGATGTCAGATTGCGGTCTGTAGGGCCTTTTTCTCGCTGAATTAATCAGTAATTGGATGATTCCTCGGACAGATTTCCAATCCTCCTTCTTGATCAATTCGAGAAGCAAAGAGTAGCTTTACCCACCTGGGTAGCGCGTAACCGCCGTCCGATCAAAAAACTATCAATGCTAACTCACTCCGGCAGGCTCAAAGGGAGCCTCAAATCAGGCCAACAATGGTGAGATTAAAACAGATAAAGAATACAGATATACATGCTTAAGAACAGAGTATGAGTGAACAGCAAACAAGTTTGGACTGCTGCTGTGTGTTCCTCCTGTGCTACTCTGGAGGCACCAGAGGGGTGTTCCCAATCAGGAACGCGCCTCCACATCGAGCCATCTGCTCCAGGCCAGCCAGAGCCAGGCAGAACTAAAAAAAAGACCCGATTTCAAGGTTTGTTGCTGTTGAAGACAAGCTGTACTAGTGTTTTAATCATATTGAGCTACAATACTTGGTGATGAAAGTTGAGTGCAACTTGCCCAACACTGGTCCTTTTAACCACTTTCAACTTTTAAAAACTATATATTTCTTTTAATTGTGAAACGAGCAGGCCTATACCAACCTTATGATCTTGCAGATTGGCTATTTCCACTATTCGTCGTACAATTAAGTATATAGGGGTTAAGTGGTTCACTAATATAGTAGGAAGCAGTGATGAGATGACTTACTGCGGTAAGGTAAGCACAGAATACAGCTTCAACAGGTCCATGTTGTCGACAAAATGTTTCCAGTAATCCAAGTTAACCCAACACAAGTCTACAGAGCACGGACCGCCGACCGGTATGTATGCATGCTAATCCTACCTGCTTTAACATGAAGGATTTTCACTTCATCAAAATACAGCAGGTACAAGTGGCAGATATGATGGTTCCTGCTGCTTTTCTATGAGCGCTATGACAGAGACATTTCAAGTGATGAATGACTCGCAATTGCTTTGCTTGAGAACAGCCTGCGTGCGTGCGTGCGTGCGTGGCTGCGTGCGTGCGTGCGTGCGAGGTTGAGGAAGAGTTAACATGACCGCCAGTTAATTATAAAGGGACGAGCCGAATACATGGTAAGACTTGCAGAGAGAAGCGGTTCTCTCTGATAAGCCTGTTCTTTCATATATATTGATGTTTCTTGCTGTATTATGTGCAAAAGGATCACTTTGCTAAGGGGGTAAAATAATATATATATATAAATCTATATAAAAAAAAACTACTACCTCACTGACAGACAGATGGATGTTCTGCTTTTCTGCAACGTATAATGAAACCCTGTGACAGCCTCACAGAACAGTACTCCACGAAACCCCTATGCAAATGTCATGTTGATGAGACATCCTGAATTAATTAGTTTCCTGATTTTTGTAGTGCACTCAGTGGGATCTTCTTAAGAGTGATGATTGGTGCAGTAAAAGTTTTTACAGTAAAGTTATGTTTCCCTATAGTCTTTTTTAAAATTCTTTATTATTGTATATTTTGTGGTTGAATGGTCCAGAGCATAATTTGTAGGTAGGGTACAGTACAGTAGATAGATATTATATATCTTATACTATAATATGGTAATAAACTGTATAATGTCGCTATATTGCCTGGGCTATAGAACTACAACACATTTTCTCAACCAGCGTCTCACTATAAGTATATACAAAAAGTGCACACACAAAGCCGGTGGAATAATTACTTTTTCCCAAAGAGAGGGTTTTAAATTGAGAATATCCGATAAGTAATATACCTTTCTAAGGCAATCTCTCTGTACATTTCCCCTGCAGTGCCTATTAGTGTCTCAACACAAGGCATGGCTAGCATGCCCAAATGGAGCAGCGGGTGCCCAGAGATTCATAACAAAATAAATTGATAACATTAAAAAACAATAATAATAACGACACATTACCATGAATTAACAGACTGTTAACACATGTATGAACACGAACAGCCCTGGGTTTTTGTTTTTATTTTATTTTATGTTTTATTCAACATTATGCAAGGCTGGTGGTGTAATGTAACCACTAGAGAACCACGGCCAAACAATAATGCTTAACCAGGCGGTACGTTATTCACAATTCACATTCAACTCCCTGTAGCATTTTGTCCACAGTCAGACTTAAGGCTATACATTAATGAAGGAGTCCAGTGATTATCGTTCAGCCATGCTTTCATGGGAATTGGCATTGGAGTAGTCACAGATACTACAGATAGTAGTCACCGCCGCCACTGTTTCTCATTTGCAAGGAAGCTTCCTATTACCAGGGGCATGCTCAATCAAAAAATGGGCTTTGAGGTACGTTTTCTCTCGCGTGGTGGTTGTGTCAGAAGTACCCAAGCTCACAACGTGACGACCCCTAGTGCGACGCATTAAGAGCTTGTAATCGGTGATGTACATACGTGTATGTACTGCTCAATTGGGTCAAATGGATTTTGATGCTATATTATGAAGCTATCCTGCTTTAGCAACGATAGTGTGATGATAACCTTGCCCTTGATCTGGCCGGTACCACGCTGGGAGGAGATAATTAGTGCAACTGGGAGCACCTCCTGTCCCCCAGGGGTATATTTAAGGCATGGCTGTGGCAGTTCACTCTCTCTTTCCCCAGGACCAGAACCTTGTGTGTCTTCTTCTTCTTTGTTCAGGATTTAGCCCTGTTTAGTTATGTTTTCACATTACACAACACCTTACACACACCAATACATCCACCAGTTGACATACACTGTACTGATACCACTGATTGACACAGTCCCCATAGTTTTGTCAAGTTTCGAACAATTGATGCTCAAAATATATATATATTTTTTCTATTTCTACTATTTTTTATCACTGAACCCCATGTCTCTCCCAAATATCCTTAATGGCCCCTTCACATTGCAGGAGTTTTAAAGTCCTCGGCGAGTCATCATATCGTTATGTATTGCACACTACAAGAGTCTTTTTTTTAAAATCGGCTGTCAATTATCTTTGTGTATTTCACACTAAACGATTGATAGCCGACAAGGGATCACACACTGCAAGAATTCATGCGATCCACAGTACACCCGATACATATAGGCTACATCATGTTTTTCATTTTGACATCTCGCGTGCAAGATGTCATGCCCGTCATACAAGCGCACGCGCGTGCACACCCTCTCTCGCTCTCTCTCTCTCTCTCTCTCTCTCTGTACACACTACACAACACACACGTTAAATCTTGATTTTCATTCAATAATTATCCGTCTCTCTCTGTATGTGTGCGCACGCACGCACGCACGCACACAGCGCATGAGGAAAAGTTTGCAGCGTTGCGGTTTATCAACATTATTCAAGTGGAATGCTTAACAGCAATATTGGGCTAATACAGGTACCAATATCATATGTATGACAGGGATTTTCCCAAGGAATAAAGCTTATATATTATTTATATTATATCTGATGATCATCTCGATACAGTCGACAGACAGACTTGTCAGCAGTGTTTGTTTGTGCAGCAGCAGTTTCTGACGCTCTCAGCGAACTAAGCCCGATTTTGCGACAGATCGCGAGTTTTGTCGGCGAGCACCAAAAATGGTCCCCGACAGCATTATCGGGTAAAATATCCTGCAGTGTGTACGAGCAATAACTTATTGAGCTGGGGACCCCTGGAAGCCCCTCAAGGACCCCTGGGAGTCCCCATGCCTCACTTTGAGAAAAGGTCTACTAAACAGAGAGAAAAGGACTAAACAGAGAGAAAAGGTGCACTAAACAGAGAAGGCAGCTGTCAAAAACACTGACTTACTATTGGGTGCAGATTACTGGTACCACTCCGTCCGGTACCAGAGTCTCCGGCCAGAGTCCCCGGTTCCAATCCCGGTCGGGCCAGGCAGACCTTTGCGGCATGTCACTCCTCGACTCTGTCTCCTCGTTTCTTGTCCCTCTATACACACTCGTGACTGTCAATAAAGGCAAGAAAACAAAAAGGAAGAAAATCAATTAACTTTAACAATTAGAAAAAACAATAACTTATTACCATATTTAGCTGATTGATCTTGTTTATTGATTAGAGAGTAAAGGCTTAAAGCCAATTCATGCTTTGAGTGCCGTATCGAATGACATGTCACGACTCACACTTGTTTGAGTCGTTGTGCATTTCGAGTATTCATAATGTCTGCAACTTGCTGACAGTGTCGCAACATGTAAACAAGGAACTAAGTGCATCAGAGGTGCTTACCAGTGTTGCGGACTCTTATTTCTTTCTCACTAAGTGGATGCGGTCACGCAAATCTCTGTGTTAAGGCGTGGTTACGATTGTTTTCTCTGTCTTGAAGCTATATGCCTGAACAACACTAACCCATTTGGAGTGGTTCGTTTTTGGGAACTGTTAGTGTCTTGTTTGAGCACAAAATATGAATACAAAAAAAATCACACTTGAAGTGTGAAGGGAGGGGTGCTCTTATCATCATACATTCTGGCCAATCACAATTTGCGTTATTTTTGTGGTTAAATAACAGCACTTAAATCACTCTAAACGAAAAGTAGATAACTGCTTTTTCTTTGTCTTGCAGTATTGTCAGGGTTTACTGCTTGATATTCATTGTCATTGTTGCCATGCACATCTGCCAACCCTCTCCACGTGGTGCCCTTCATTCCTCAAGAGGACATTTTTGTTGAACACACACAGCTGTAATTACCACTGTGAGTTTCTTGAGATCTTCCGTTGGTTATAGGTATTGTGCCCTTTCAATCACATCTCTGGTTGAGTTGTGTTGTGTTGTGTGCTGAATTTCTTTTGCCTCTGGGATAATACTCATTATCTCTGTATGGTGTGATGAGAGATGTGCTGAGTGTGGGTATGCAGAGTCTCCAAGCAGGCGGTAGTCACTACCCATTACACGCCGACAGTGGCCAGATAATGGGCAGTTCCGAAACACCCAGGCAACATGCACATGCAGTCCCCAGACAACCAGTGTATACATCCAGGAACATAATATCACATGTATCATACTGCCTGGAGTTGAATCATTGCATGGCCTTTCCTGTGTAAGTGTGTTTGCAATGCCTGATTCATACTCACTTGCGCGGCAATAGCCAATCTATAAGCTTGCAGAGCTTGTAGATCTGCCATGTTCTGGCACACACCTTAGTATGAATCAGATGTAACTAGGGATGTTTCTAGGGAGTGTGGGTGCTGGGATGGGGAAATGTGTGTGCCATAGCTGGCTCCAATATGCCTCCAGCAAAGTCAGTTTTGTCTTGAAAGGCATTTCCCAGGTTGGAAAGCTCATCCTCTCTTCTAGACCACCATATGTTTTCATTCCTTAAGTCCACACAGGACCTTGCAAGTGTCTGAGCAAACATAGGGTTCCTTTTGATTTGTCCAACCGGTCTGCCCCTGAAGCTCTCTTGGTTTGCCAGCAACTAACACTACTAAAAACACACATACCATGCCATTTTATCCTCAGATTCAGACGAGCTAAAATATGCAAATGCACTAACTTAAGGCCTTTGGCCAGTACTTGCTATTCCATGAGCATAATATTTAAAGTCCCCAACCCAACCACTCAAAAATGTGTTTTTCATACAGTTAGTGTACAGAGTCAGACTATACATACTGTTATATATGCAGGACTTCCCACCAATCTGAGCACAAACCTATCATGGTCCAATATACAAACACTTGCTGAAGCCTGAAACCACTTTGTTTTGCACAGCAGTGACGTTCGGGGCGAGGCCTGTTATATTTCATGTGATATTGCATAATTGATATTCATAGCTAAACATTCTCGATGAGGGAGAAAAGGATATATGTGCTTCCGGCCCCCTTTCAGGCTATTTATTTTGGGTTACCTTTCATGTGGGGATTCCATATTAAACAAGATATTCATCATAGTGTTTTTACATAATACTTTGGCCAAAATGAGTCCCCCAATATCAACGCAGCACTGATGGGCTTCTACACTATGGCCTCCATTTCCGTCACCGCTAAACCCCTTATCCCTAAACTTCTTATTTTGAAAAACATTTTTGAATAGTTCAACTAGCCAATCTACATTGACACGTTGTGAGCTTGTAGATTGGCCACTTTTAACTATTCAAAAATGTTTTTCAAAATAGTAAAAAAGGCAAAGAAGTTTAGGCAGGGATAAGGGGTTTAGCGTGTGACGAAAATGGAGCCCATCTATGTGCCTTAGTCTGCAATGAATACCTACAAAAAACAAAGGTAAACCGTACATATATAATCTCCCTTACAGTACCATATTAAGGTGCTTTGTAAGACTGCTCAAGCTATATTCATCTATAAGTGCTTCTAAGAACCTAAGAATGTTTCTTTAATCACAAACTTTTCAAGTAGGTAATGACTTCGTCGATCATGAAGAGAGACTAATGTGGTGGCCAATAAGGAATGGATTAAAAGTGAATGCACAAATAAGTCTTGAAAACTGTCCTGTACTTCACATGCAGTTTCCTGCTACGCGCTCATACTGCAAGCATCAATTTAAGACATGTTGAGGCCATTCCAGGCACCTGTGTGTGTTTTGAATGTGCATACATTTTCTTGGACACAATGTTGATAATAAAGACCTTTTGTCCATGGCCGGAAGAACAGTGAACATTAACAATTTTAAAACCTGTGTTATAGTATGATATTACAATAGCTCATTATGCTGAATACCTCTGTGAACAAATGTAATTCCCATAATCCACATTAAATATGGATTAAAGGAATAACAGAATTGTAATGTGCCAAAACAGTTTTGGAAGTTACTAAGCCCTTCGGTGTGGACACGCACACAATACTTGCGTGTACTCATAGCCACACACACGCACGCACGCACGCACGCACGCACGCACGCACGCACGCACGCACGCACGCAAAATGGCCACAACATTGAGAACGGAAACCGGAGCTGTTGGAGAAGGAGAGGCCGTCAGCAACAGAACACCATCCTAGGCAGCAGTACAGAGAATCAATACTTTACTAGAGAACATAGTTAAGTACTCAAATGCTTTATATCTGTGTTTGGAAATGTCAAGCTACGACCTTGGTGTTACTACTGGATGGTGGGGATTATACAGTATGAGATATTGACATGTAAATGTAAATAAAGACAGATTAAGCCCCTACACATTAAAAGGAGCCTAAAGCCGAAAACCACACCAATGAGTCGAGACATAACAAAACAAAACATTCTTTAGCGTACGTGAACCATTGTGTGGTTTGGGCTTAATAGTAGGATTGACATGTAACACCATCTACACTGTAGACATGTCAATCCTACTATAGTAGTAGTCATACTACAGTATAGGCATTCCACCAAGCACGTCATTCTAAGGGCTGATCATAACCGTTTACATTGCCGTCTGTCTCCACACCTGAACATAATAGCTCACATTGGTTATCTTTCATTCATCATCCATATTATGTTTATTTTTCTCAGTTTACGGTTTACAGTATAACATCTTCTTTGCTGCTGGACCCAACGTCACGTATTGGTTCCATACAGTAGCTTTCTATTCATTGCATTGTATTGTATTGAACAAATGTATCATGGAGGCCATCCTGCATTGATTACTTCCTCTTCTGTGGTTGACATTGACAAGGAAGCACAGCCTGGCTATGAATGAATGGACATGTACATTCCACAGTGTACTTTTCTATGACTGTGAATACAAACAGTTTTACACCAACAAAAGGCAGTGACATTCCACAGTGTACTTTTCTACGACTGTGAATACAAACAGTTCTACACCAACAAAGGCAGTGACAGTCAGTGACAGCACATTTGGTTTGTGGTGTTTGTGGTGACAAGTCATTATACACTTTGTGACCACAAATTGATCAATAGATGAGTTAATTACTTGTTAATAAATCTCCATAGATAATGAGCCGACCACCACAAGTGACATTTTGTACATCCTACAATTTTGCTTTCATACAATTGTTATGATTTATCTGCATAAGCATGCATAAGCATATTGATGGCCAGGGCCAGGACAGGATGTATCAGAGAGGCTGTCTGGACGACACTACAATGATATGGGATACACTGACCATTCTGTTCTCATTATCTACTAGCAAGGTCATAGATCTACTGCTGTATATATTCCCTGTGTGTGTAATAAACCTTCAGAATGCTTGTCTATACATATCCACCGTGTGTGTCTGACTTGTGTTCTGCGCACCTGCGACTCACAATGGATTATTACCCACCACCCATATGGACACTTCCAGAGGCCTTAGAGATGGTCGCCCTTTCATATCATTACAACAATGATATAAATTGAAGTTTTGTCCACTGACTGTAATGGAGCGTTAGGAGTACAGCATCAACATTACATTACAACGATGTTTCTTTATGCACACACAGTGCAAGCTAGGTCTTGGTGGATTTTGACTTCCTGACTCAGTGGTTTCCGGCTAAAAGGGCTTTCAAGTAAAGAGCCTCGCCGTTGACAATGCACACGTGCTGACTGACTGACTGACTGACTGACTGGAAATGCACAATTTCATAGTAAATGCGACTTTTTAAAAAACATTTTCCATGGATTTTCATTTTCTTCTTTAAAGTCAAGTGATAAACAATAACATGTATCATTCATAACAATGAAAAAAGGCTTACTTGCCCTGATAAAGACTCCTAGAGAGTCGAAACATGTTTTTTAACTATGTTTAATAAAGTACTTTAACTTTTATCCTCCCTCTCCTCCTTTTTAAACTTTTGAGTGCTCGAATCAACGCCTTTTTTCATTGTTCTATAGTCCCTGGGATTTTTGAAGCACCAACCTACTTTATTATTTTTCACCTGCATCTCCACTGAGCACCTGGTTGGTTTTCTTTTTGATGTATCATTCAGATGTTTCATATTCTGTGTTCTGCCGGGCTCCGACGGCCGCAAGGCTTATATATCTTATAGATAAGCTTATATATCGAGCACCGAGCCATTCACCGGTGACGTTGCACGTCGGACGGTCGAGTGATCTTAAACTCGCTATTCTGTAGTAGTGTAGTTCTCTGACCTCTAGGACAAGTCCAAGAACAAACACTGCAGGAGAAGTTTCGTACTTGTGAGGATGTTACTGTGTGCCTTGTGGGGTTTTGGGATGCCTTTAAAGATTCAAATGTACATGGTTTTGTTTATTTTACAACCCCACACTGAAATAAATGCTCGTGTGATGTCATGTCCTGTGTTTCTCCCCCTTTCCAAAATGCAGTTCTGCTGATGCCTACAGTAGCTGTTACTGCCTGTGCGTGATGCTGGGGCAGTACAGTACAAATAGCTTCAGTGTGCTGAATATTTCATTGTGCTAACAACTGTTGTGCAGTAAGTATATTTCTCTCAGTCATGGGCTTTAGGTTTTGTGACAGACTCTAGAACGGAGAAGCTAATATGGTAGTTATCTACAAAATAAAGAAAACAGTGTAGGCAAACCACCTCCAACCACTCCAGATGTTCTGGTTCTAACCACATGAACATTTAGCATCCCTATTTTCGATCAGGTACTAACAGGCGAACATACTGCCGAACAAATTATTGCGCTGAAGAGTCCAGAAGTTTGTGAGATAATTAGCCCCGGACTGACGCACGCACATATCGAGCCATTCACCGGTGACGTTGCACGTTGGACGGTCGAGTGATCTTAAACTCGCTATTGTTTTGTAGTCATCAGGCCGGAAACCCTCAATTTGGAACTTCCTTTCCCTCAAACCAATTTTTCCCAATAAAAGCCACAGGCTACGAGAGAACGAATCACGCTTTTATTGGGGAAAAAAATCGGTTTGAGGGAAAGTTAATTAGTTCCAGATTGAGTGTTCCTGCCTGATGACTACTGTTCTGTCACCCCTATGCGCCCTGCACAGACTGACAGGCAGTTAACTCCTCCTTCAATAATCACACTGTATGTAGACTTCCATGTGTTTAATGTGACATCAAGGGTAGGGTAAAAACTACAAAGAACATGAATTACAATAAGTATTGTACTATAAACACAATGTAAATCATGTAGAAAATAAAACTATAAACTTCAATTTAGCTTGCATACAGTAACACAGTCAGGTAGGTTGTGTATCCATACAGCAGGTAAATATAATAAGGCAAGTATTATGGTAGTTGGGTTGGTACTGTGTTCCTCATCATTCAAAACATATACAAATGTTTCAAACAGTAGTTAAATGCTAGAACATGTAATGTAATTCTACACAAATACACACATCTGAAATAAGACACAACATTCATACCAGAGGTGCTTCCAAAAGGCCAAACTGAAATAGGCAACCAAACATCACTGGAGAGAGAACTGCACAGTGTCTGCTGCTTTCCAACTGAGAACTGACTAAATTGAAGTGATTAACACTAGCAGGCCTGCTCAACACACCTGTATGCCCTCAACTAATTAACCAAGGAATTACCAACGCACCCCTTCTCCATTTCCTGCCATGAAGCCACGCCCCCCGCGCCTGATTAGTCAGTGTAAAACTGACTAACCCTAACCCAAACCTAACCCTAACCGCTTTGCGGTTTTAGGGTTAGGTTTTGGGGTTTGGGTTAGGGTTAGTCTATTACTATCCCTACCCCAAACTCCTAACCTCAACTTAACCGCAAGCATATTGCAACGCTGTTGTTGTTGTGCCGCCATGACAGTTTTACACCGACCAATCAGGCAGGGGGGGCGTGGTTTCATGTCAGGAAATGCAATGTTATGTGCACAGGGAAAAGCCTGCACGCGGATCAGACAGCAATTTAGTAACACAGACCGGGCTTTACTCTGAGGTGGAAAGACTGGTGGAGCAAAGTTAGCTTTTACAGAGCCAAAAAAAAATATCTAATAAATAAAAAAATATATAAAAGGAAAAACTGAATGCATGCTTATATCGTTTGACTAAAATATACAACTATAGAAAAGTGTACTTCAACGCAGAACATATTGAACATAGGTAGAACATCTTTTTGTATACGTATAGTGGCCTAAAATATATATGTTTTTGTTTAGAAGGTGAATTCGGGGATGAAACTCTTTCAAATTCTTTCATCTTTGCACACCTGCCCCTGCAGAAGGTCGGCATGCCTCCCTGCAGGGAAGAGATTTGAAGTTTTCCTAATTATCTAACCCATGCCGATCCTCTGAGAGGTTAGGCAAACCCTATTAGCATAAAAGAACGGATATTACCCATTTGAGCAGTTTGTTTCGCTCCCTTAAAAAGTGAGCGCAACATAATGATACAGCTGCTCCCTCCCAG
>OOFJ01114627.1:0-10803 GCA_900323375.1 Benthosema glaciale
TATTGTACTCAGGAGGATATCAATGCTGCGTGGAACGTGCACGGTCAGGGATTCCTTTTTCTTCAATGTGTAAATGTGCACATTTTTTTATTATTATTAATTACTCTTATTGTAGGCTGCTATAGCAGTATATAGCAGCCACATGTAGATGCCTATAACTGGCATCTACTGTGTGGGAAATGGACAGTCTAAAGTGGCACTGTGTTTTAACCTGGTCCTTGTAGTAGTTCTCCATGGACTTGATCTGGTCCTGGTGTCGTTGCTGGTGCTCCAGACGCTGCTCCCTGGCGTAGGCCCTCTGCTCCCGCAGTCGAGCCTTCTGCAGCTCCAGGCCCTCCTCAAACACCTGACGAAACATCTACACACCAATGTTCAAAGTAGGCTTTAATCACTGTACTCTCTTTCTTTATATTATGTTATGGCTGGAGTTGTGGCGACTAGGGTGTGTGTGTGACTACATACATTTTGTTTTGATTTCCACTCTTTGCTTTGGCAATGTAAACGTATATTTTCTCATGCCAATAAATCCCTCTTTATTTAAAAGAAATATATAATATCACCTGACATGCCTGAGATGACTAATACCACAGACTTGCATATCATATTCATAATCTTAAATTATGATTGCCTATGCAATATGGTCGTGCTGTTTCTGTTCATAATAATGGCCATTTGCTGCTAGTGTTAACTGATCAGTGCATCTTAGAATGACTAAGGAATCAGTGCATTAGTTGCACACTGGTGTCTCAGGTGTAAAATAGATATTGTCGTGCACCCAAAAATAACCTACATCTTTCAACTAAGATACAATACAATGGTAAGAACAAGAGAGCTGTTTGTTGACATTGACAAAACTAAAAGGCCAATGAAGGTTAGTGCTATACAGTATAGATAATACAACCTCAAACCAAGTCACTGTAAGATTATAACAATAAACAATGGTTTGTGGTGCAACACTAGTACAAGCTAAATTAGACTACTAGAAAATACAAATGAATGGTGTGATGAAAAACAAGCGAATACAAAGAATGCACCCGCTACCCACCCTCTCCTCCTTGGAGCGTGCCCGCATGAGGCGGGCACGGAACTGCACATGGTAGTCACTGTGGTACTTCTTGGCTCGGGCAATCTGCTGCCTCTGTTCCTTAAGTCTGTTCTGGGCTGATTTCTGCTGCTGGATACGGTCTTTAAAATCCCTCTGGAAGACAGAAATCTTAGCTTGACACTTGAGCTTTCAAAATGTTTGCCTCTTATATTATTTGACAATTTGGCCAATGTTTGACTAGTTTTTGTAGTATAGTTTGTTGATTACTTTTTATGCAGTAATGGTCTTTTTCTTTTCTCAAGTATTAAAGTCCACACTGCCAAGGAGTAACTTGTGTTTTCAGTTTATCCACTAGATGGGCCATTGGCTAGTCTATTGTCCACTGTGCAAGTCTCACTGGGGCTGGGACAGGGGAAACCAGTGGTCGCAACAATAATGTCCTCCAACCAAGCTCCCGACGCAGAGACTTTTCCCCCTCTTCCTCATATTTCTCTTTCTTAGAGAATAAGAAAGTTAGAGTATTGAGTATTGTTCCACTTTGGGTGCAGCCACTTCAATGGGCTCCAACTACTGAACACATGAATCATTTTTCTTTTATTTATTTTTTCACAAACGCAAAATGAACGGCTCTGAATGATCCGGTGTGCGATGAAGTAGTGAAGATGAATATTCTTAAAGGCGAGTAAAAAGTAAAAAAAAAGATAAAGAAAACATGGCTCACCAGGCGCTTGTTGTGTTCCTGCTCTTTGTGGACGATTTCCACCAGTAGGTCATGTTTTTTCTGAGCTTCCTCCACCTGGAAGTAAAAAATATTGAATCACTTAATGTAAATATGCCACTGATGACAAAATGTCACATCAATGCACTAATAACACTGACAAAATTGAGGCACTTCTTGCACCACATGGTATTTTGCCCGTCTTTAGATATGGATTACATTTCACAATTTATTACGTGCACGTGTTATGCACATCTTCATTTTATTCACATTATATATTTATATTATAATTATGCTTCTTTCCTTTTTTTGGCCAAATCCCTTATGATAGCGAATGTCTATGGCAAAAAGCAAGCCATGTAAGTCCACGAAATATGAGGTATTAACCACTTTCAACCTGGCATCTTATTCTAGTCAAAAAGAAATCCAAGCTCGAGAGATCAGCTTGTGATACCATCGTGTGATGAAATATGAGATAGTAATTAAAGATGTGCATTTGAGTCCGATTCTTCCCACCTGACTGGAGAGTTTGCTGCGGTGATGGCTGCGAGAGGAGGAGACGGCGTGGAGTCTGTCCACCTGCTCTAACTGCTGTTCCCACATACGGCCCATGGTATGGGGCGAGATGTGGAGATGCGGGAGTTCCTCCAGGAGGGTCGGGAGGAGGTCGTTGTCCTTCACCTTCACTGCAAGGGGGAAGAGCCGGAAATTAATGAGAATCAGATTGTCAGTAGGAGAAAGGAAGAAAGAAAAAATAAACTAGAAAAGTATGATTGTTGATGCTGACAAAGTCTCAAGAGAACGGGAAACAGAAAATCTCGTTTTACTTGGCCGAGTCTTCCTGGGATAGTCGTGTCGCCTGCGTCCCTGTGTGGTCTGCCTGGTGTGGGGCGATTGAAGACCTCGTCTTTTAGCTGGAGACGGTTTGGCGGTCGGGGGGATGTCCTCCAGTATAGCCTGTCTGTACTCCCGCTCCTGAGCATACAGACAGTTTTTATTTCAGCAACATATCATAGGTAATGTATCATAGGTCAAAGTAGCCATAAGATCACAATCGCATCCATAATCGTTCCGTTACTTACAGCTTCCTGGGCTTTGAGTCGCTCCTTCGCCAAGTTTGCCCGTTCTCTATCCTCAAGCCTTTTGAGCTCGTCCTCATAGGCCTTACTCACCAGCTGCAAAGAGGTAGAGAGAGAGAACTTCACGGCTAGTTAAGCTGCATGTCATGTATTCACAGTTTACAAGCTTTCTGAGACATTTAACAACAGTCAGACATTTAATTAATAATTATTGTTTTTTTTTTTGGAACATTCATCTTCCAGCAAAACATAGAAGGTGTGCATCATTACATTTTGAATCAAGGGCTGATACGCTGCCAGGTCAGCATTGTGCCTTTCTTTTCATTTAATTCCAGAAATACCTCTCCCACCCTCCGTCATATACTGTATCCACTACACATACCTCACTGTGTCGCCTGTGACTGTGTTTGTGTCGTAGATCTTGTCGCCGTGTGCGAATAGGAGCAGTGAGGTTGGCTTGTCTCCTGTCATCCAGGCTCAGTGCCTCCCTTGAGGCGCCCTCTGGCGGTCCTTGCAGGGAATGACATGGCCGCGGTGGAGATGGCGACAGGGAACGTGTCCGGTGAGCGTCTTGAAGCTGAGATGCATCTGGCAGAGGGTTTGAGGCAAAGTGTAAGGAACTTTAGAATTCAGGGTATTTGCTCACACCTATGCTTTATATCAATGCTTTACAGCTTCTTCCCCCTATTTTTGCATTGTACAATTATCGCTCTACTGCGTTCCTCAGCCGCAGGTCACAGATAACATTTGCATACTGTTCAATTGACTTGCAAACTCTATGTAAAATCCCAGACACAGTGATGACCATCTAGCAACAACCCTGTTGAACATTTGAGAAAGCAGCATTATTAATCAGTCAGAGCATGAGACATGAGAAAGTGTGTGTGCCATGTGCGCTGTGCAGTATAGGACAAAGAATTTGTGAATGGAACCTGTGTGTGGTCCGGGGCTCCTGCGACACTCCATAACACTGTCACTGTGGTGGGACTGCGTGTCCTCCTCTCTGACTTCACTGGACTCTCCACTCTCACCCAGCGCTCGCTTTAGCATCTACATGAATACCAAAACAAGCACACACACATACATTCCCATGAAGTTAAAGCCAAATGCAGTGTGTGTGTGTGTGTGTGTGTGTGTGCCCGCAAAATTCTTTTAACAAATGAAATGTAAGGAAAGGAAAATACTATGCACATTTGGTTATACAAGTAATAGCTCCCCTTCCCCAAAAAAGGAATGAAAATGACGAGATGAATGGCAATGTGCAACCACCACCACAGAGAGAAGCAGACGTGTCACATGCTCACCTGGTCGAGGTCCTCCAGTCGTCGGGACAGCTTCTGTGACATGTCCTGTAGCTCCTGTTCCGCCTGCCTGTTCTTCTGTCCGTGAAAGGACAGAGGCTCCCTGGAATCGTCCTCCCCCACTCGGATACTGCTACTCGTACAAAACATGAAACATAGAAAATCAACCATGTGTGAGTACGCACATTTTATTTATATACACAGAGACAACTCACGAAGTGCTTAGCATACAGTGAGATTAAAAACAAAACAAGGCATCACAGCAGTTGCAATGTTTATGACAGTATTCTGTTTTATACACAAGGGGGCACTTGGCAGTTAGAACAGAAAAGGCCTGTACAATTAATCTCAAACAGGGGAGCAAATAACAACACAAGCATGGAAATAACAACTAGCAAATGCTTGTACAAATAGTAGCCACCAAGGCCAGCAGACCAATGTATGTAAGACACAGCAAGAACATTCTTTATTCAATATTAAACAGCCTCTCCAAAATATCTGTCTGACAATCTCACCTGAGACCGTTCCTCTCCTCATATGGAGGCCGACTGGCCTGCTGGTGTAGGGTGGGGCTTACATCCTCCTCATCCTCATACGCGGCTGGGCTTTGTGATGTGGTCCCCACGTGCTCCGGCAGGGAGAGGAAGAGCACGTCTGGCTGGGTGCGGAACAGGACCCTCCTGGGACCACCGCTAGTTGGCTGTAGACATAAATAGTTGAAATCACTAAAAGGTGACTTTTGAATATGATATAAACCTTAAAGAGATTCTGTTCTAACTGTACCTTTAGTTGTTCACCCTCCTCCACTTCCCTGGTTCTCTGTCGACTGGAGGCAGACTTCTCACTCAGAACTGGGAATGAATAGATTTTTCTCTTTTAAGAACACACAAAATGCAAACACAAACCCACAGACAGAATTTCAGGAACAAGATCTGATAATAACCATCTGAGCAACCACCTGAAGCTGAAAACGAAGGTTTCTCCACAGGACTAAAGGTAATAAAATGTGTGCTTGAAAGACAACTATTTACACAACTATTTTATGTCAAGGGTTTTCCATTTTCACTCACCAGGAGAGTGGCACAGGATAGGAGATTGTTGTCCATTTGCATAAACTGTATTTGCCATTTGCCTTGAGTTCTGAGAGAATGTAGATAAGTGAGAGAGGCAGGTTCATGCAAGTCATCTAACTGAATGAAGGTAAAATGAATGTACTAAAAGAAATGGAAAATTTATATTTCTGTACTGTACATCAGAAATATTGACAATAGCCCTGATTAACATTTGTAATGATATGATTATGAGCAAATGACAAAAAATTGTCGTCATTGAATGAACCCAGGAGTAATTATTTCTGTGGTTTGCTTGTGTTAAAATAACATATCTCAACGTGTTTGCAAATTGTATAATAAGCAAAACAAAATAAATACAAATATGTAAATGGTTGGCATACTGCTGGTAAAATTCATAATACAAGCTCACCTCTGTAGTGACAGGAGCGGTCTCCTCTTCTGTGTGTCTGTGACTTAGCCCGTTGGCAAGGGGATACTGGCTGGGGGAGTACGGGGCTGCATCAGGCCTGTGGGGCGTCGTGGTCTGGTAAGGGGGCTGTAACGGGATGGCAGCTGGGTGCAGGGATTCCCTCAGGAGAGATGCCTGGGTGTCCAGAGGGTTAGCGGTGGTGACGGGTTCCAACAACGAGGGTGGGACCGCCACGACTGCTGTAGGGGGAACAAAAGAATGAATGCACTTCACCCAATAGCTTAGTAAGTACGACACTGTGTCTAAATCATGAAATAATAAATATGTTCAAACAACCTATTGATAAATCCCATAGCTAAACCGCTACACAAATGTGCATTATTTGATAGAAGATATTACATATCACCAGCATACCATTACCATATTACCAGTGCTTTAATGCAAAACTGCTTGAACACAACAATGCCCTTAAATATTTGATGCTGTAATGAGAAATGATTATTCAAAGTATGAAATTGTGTTTTATATCCATGACTTAATTTAGGTGACATCTAAATGTTCTGCATAAAGACAACAATTATATACAAACATACTTGACAGCTAATTTAAAAAAAGTAATAAAATAAAATAAAAAAAAAGTTAAAATGTTCATCATGTGTCCATGTGTGTGGGTCTAACCTTCTTGTTTGGCTGTGAACGACCGTGCAGTATCTCCCAGCCCAATGAGTTCATTGGTCGATCCCGTCTCTTCTGCATTCCAAGAATGCAGGGAATGTTTACTGGACTGGACAGTGGACCTGAGAGAGAAGAGTAAGGTTGTAGGATGATACTGTAATGTATGTCATTGATTCATCCAGACAGATAACCTTTTAAAATGCATATAATAATTTACTGCTAGTTCTTGTGTGTATCATTTCATTGTGTTTCCTAGTAAAAACTGATCTAAGTTGACATTGTCAGCATCACAATGATTCATCGGGTTGTGTTTACTTTTATAGATGCCAATATCCATCAAAACAGACTGAAGCGATAACAAGTCTTACGTTTTAAATCATTTCCCAGTGATAAGACAACACAACATGAATACAACAATCACCACAATAAGAGGAAAATATATATAATTCTCTCTACAGATTCCATGTGGTGAAATATTTTACAAAACAAATTATTTAGGACTGTTAACGTGATCCCCTCCGATACATTTTGTACTATGTATTTCAGAGGTTCCTCATTCTTCATGTGCCCTGAGAAAGGAGGTATCTCAGAAATGCAGATTGGATCAAATAAACTATTGATGTAATTTCACATCAAACCTTTGCTTTTATTACTTGTGATTATTTCGGTGTTACTCTGCATCATTGGAGCACCAGCAGCTCATCTGAACTCAAATACCGTACTTTAATGTGAATCATTGTAAAGAATACAAAATAGGAACACTTTAAAGTTTAAAAGACAGCACTGAGCACAGTATACTGTAGTGTACTTGGACTGCAACAATCTAACGGAGGGGGAAAAAAAACATTGGACAGTTAACAGATCCGCCTTTGTGTTTAGAAATGAATCAATGGCCCTGGAGAGCACTGAGCAGAGCTACCTAACTAGACGTTGTGTCAACAGAACTACTGACACTGATAAACACACAGACAGTGGGAGAGTCATGCACTAAGGCACTGGCAAGGCACTGTTTCCAAACAATGGCTAGGGACCCTTTTGTGGGTCACGTTACGTAACCCCAATTCCAGAGCCTGATGGAGGCTCTATAACAGAAAGGCGTGTTTTTTTCTTCTTTTTTTTTGCTTGCTAATCAATGATAATAAAGACTTTTTAAAACTGAGCGGAGTGCCTCGGAATTACTTTAAGTTCACCTTTTTTCACACACTTGGATATCAGCCAACTATTACAAGGGAAGGAACTTAAATATGTTTGCTCCAATGAGCACCTGTTTTAAGTTACTGCTAACTACTGACCACGCAGTGCTTCCTCTTCTCTTATTCTTTTTTAGTTAGTAAAAATAGGTGATTTACAAGCTCACGTCGCATCCGTGACACGTATTTTCACTAGTTTCTACACTGCTATTAGGCATAAGTGGTTAAAGTAGAAAAGCACGGTGAACTTTATCAAACACTCACTGTCCACTGGAAGACTGGGATGCTCTCTCCAACATGGCATCCTTCTGCTCTGTGACCTCCGGGGCCTCTGGCCTTATGCTACCATGCTCATCCTCATCAATGACATTGTCATTCGGTTCTATATGAAAGAAAGTGGAGAAATGCAGAATGAGAATAAGACAGAAAGCCAGGACACAAAGAAGTAGTAAGATAAATTAATTTAGATTTTTTTTTAAACCAATTCAAAACAACATAGAAACAAACATACAATTGAGACAAATTAATTTGATACATGGGTAATGGGTATGTCCCACGGTACAAATTACGGCAGAGCTCACATCAATGAGATTGCGGTGAACTTTCCACAAAAGCACAAATGCTATGTCTTCACAACATCAAAACAACACCCACAGCTTCTAAGTTCTTTCATTCCAAAAATGAAAAGTGCAAAATCTACAGTAGGTCATCATTTTCCTGGTATCAATCACTTAAGCCTTATTTTATACTAAAACATCAAACATTTTCCAAAACGTTAGGCCATCTTAGAACCTCTTACAAGATCACAACACATCCATTACTTTGAGCCATAAAAAAAAGGATATCATTTTCACAATGATATTAGGGTCAAAATATCGATAGAAGTATTTGGGGAAAAATGTCATGTTATTTGATTTTGTCCATATGGCCCAGCCCTATGTCTGGATCAGATTTGTGCACAGATGGATATCATATCCACACAGCCATGTGTCTCAGTCAGTATAGCATTGAGAGTAAGGTTTTCAATCACACTGAACTGAAGTAATAAGCATCACAATAAAAAAAAAAAAGGAATCAACCTCCTACCTCCATTCTGTGAGTCCTCGCTTATCTCCTCGTTGAGATATTCCAGTAGGCCATCAAAGATTTCCAAGAGGTTCTTGATGGACTCTCTGTCCCCTATGACCACATTTTCCCCTACGGCCACAAAGAGAAAACTATTTTAGGGCTTTCCTTTAGTTCTCCAACATTACAGTAAAAAGCGGTTTGTGTTGGCCAAGACTACATCTTAATGATTATGGTAATCTGTAGTCTCAGCAATACTTTCAATACTGACAGGCAGAGACAGGAAGAGAAAGACTGTAGATTCTATTAGGTTGGAATCCCTATCGATGATGTCACAGGTTTCTAGTGAGGCCCAAAAATACGGTACAAAGACAAGGTTGAAAATCTGTGAAGTCAGGTGCTAATTAGTTGGTACAGTAAAACAGTACAAAGGGACATAGTTTGTTACCTGTGATGTGTGATAGGCTGATCTGAAGGTAGTCCAGGGCCAGCGAATCGATCACAGACTGAACGTTATGTACATCATCCTCCTGACTGCCCGGGGCAGCAATATAATCTAAACACAAACAAACAAAAGAATAGCATGACCAATGTGTGCAGTGCACACAAATGCACTTGACTTTGCATGTAGACTAACATGTAGAAAAACATGTGAAAACGTATGCCCAGTTCACAGAGCCCCCTAAATAAAGTCTTGTGATGGCAGGTTTGAAGTTCTTAGGACACATTCTTAACATTCTAAACATGCACAGGGGGAATGTGGTCTTAACAAAAACGGAGTGAACCTCAAACTTTGCAAATGACTCAGCTTACTTATTTAAGCCAACCTTATGGGTTGGAAATTAGTACTCACCTGGAACTTTCTCCCCCAAGATGTTCTCATACAGAGCAACAAAAACATTGGCATCACAGTCTGTCAGCCTCCTCAGCCTCAGATTTATGTGGCATTTGCTGAGTAAATCGTTTGCCACATCCACCCAATCTGTACAAGAAAGAAATGTTGTTAACTAAAAGACAAAATTATTGATATTGATTTAAAACAGGCCACCACAATCCAACTTAATTACCGGTATGTCAATGAGGCCAGTATAAAGCAAATAGTTCACTCTACTCAAGTAAAAGTCTCTGTATTAATCTATCCATTTGTTACTCTGAGTCTGAGATTGTACAAATGTAATAGTGTATAATGTCATTTCTAATTTGTACACTGTCAGAGTTTTAGAACTACGCTGCACACCTCGAAGGTGGTTGAAAGGTGCCTAGGGAAAAAGTGCAAATGGAGATCTCTGATAATACAATCAAAGATAAAGGTCCTGCACAAACTGGAACTTGCAAAAATGTTACTCTTTATTAGGTCAACGTTTCGGCCTTCATGAAACAGACAGTCTGTTTAATTATGTTGATTGTACAACAATGAATATACTGTATGACAGATTGACGGGGTTTCTCTAATTGAAAGCTCTGATATTGTAAAGTACAATCTCCTAGGTGACATCAACGTGCCAACGCGGGACTAGAGCGGTAAATACTAACACACACACAGAGAGAGAGAGAGAGAGAGAGAGAGAGAGAGAGAGAGAGAGAGAGAGAGAGAGAGAGAGATTGTCAATTTGTCAGGGATGAGTAGTATTGGCAAGTGGCAACCATGAACCATTAGACAACCTTAGATACCTAGCTGTAGTGTCAATCGTAAGTAGAAGGTTGCTGCCTGGTTAGTCTCTAGTCTATACGAATGTAATAAACTCGTTCTGTCTTGCTGCCCCTTTAATACTTTTAGATAACGGCAAACGCCACCAAATCATGCCTAAATATGTGACTGGTTGTTGGGTCAACTAAAGCTATGCAACATTCACCAATTTCCCTCAACAGCAATACAATGGGTATGTTTGTTAGCGGCTAATGTTAGCTAGCTACTGTACTGGTTCTTCGTCTTACCTCTTTCTCCCTCTTGGGTTCCCATCAAACAGCTGTCGAAAAGAGGCCGTTGAGGCTCCAAATGTATTTATTTACCAACAAAAAGTGTCCTCGAGTAAAATACAGTACATTTCTGGGCATACGTCCTTGAAGTTAGTTTTGCTTAAAGGAGGAACTAATGTTGACTAAACAGGGAACTCACTCACAGTCAGCCAGAGTTGTCGATATACTCATTTAAATGCAGCTGTTCTCCTATTGGATGATCCAGTCGTTCTTTGTTTCCGGAAGCACGGCAAGCAGCACGGTTGCCACTGAGCACTGGAGGTTGCCACTG
>OOFJ01114645.1:0-10970 GCA_900323375.1 Benthosema glaciale
CGTCGGGTACCGACGGGCCGTGTAGGGTTTCGGTCGGGTATCCCAGCTCTAAACCACATGAACCCTAGCGGCTCTATTCTGGGGCAAATGTTCGGTGGAAATAGCAGATCTACCACATGGTGTGAGCTTGTGAATCAGTTATTTCACAAAAGATTGTTCAACTAAGGCCCAGTTTCAATGTCCCCCTTAAAGCCTTAAACCCTGAATAGACAAGTGGCATCACCTGGTAAGTGCTTGAGTGTGAGAGACCGCAAGGGCTCCAACTGGTAAACAAGGATTAGGACAGCACTTTGAAGAGTAGTCCTTCATTCATGACTTTAAAAAAATCTTACCATCCTTATTTACAGTAAGTCCTTAAAGGTTGTGAATGTTTCTTATTTATTTCCATATTCTTTGCTCATTTCGTATCTTTTATCCATCATTTTGACTAAATACTCTATATGTCCCTCATTCCCTCTCTGAGAAGGGTAAGAACGGTTTGTTGACATTCTAAACGAGCTGCATGAACAAATTTCACAATTAATGATTGACATTTTAAGGATTCCCCTAGTAGCCCCGTAATGCTGTAAATTGTGGGTAATTCCCTTGGACAAAAGGCAAAGTCTGCATCCATGCAGACTTATGGGAAGGGTTCATAAACCGCTCTGCCAGAACCGTCACAGACTTACCAATTAGACACAGCCTTCATGTGAAGGCGTGTCTAAATCAGTGAGTTCGTAAGGGAGGGACATTGAAATAATATAGTCTTTAAATGTTGCGTTGACACTGGGGATCTTGCAGTGTGAGGTCTCTCGCATCCATCCACCACTGATATATAGCCAGTCCTTCAGACAGGAGGGCCAGTGAGGAACAAGTATTGTGAGCTTCTAGATCGCCTATTTCCGGGGAAGATATTTAGCATAGAGGGAAGGGACGCCTAGTACATACCCTTGGCGGAGTCCGCTCAACCAAATATATAGCCTTTAAGCCGTTATCACTAGTCCACCCAGCGAGCCCACGCATTGCCTCACCTCGGAGGGCAGGGTGTCGTCGACAAGGATGTTGGGCCCCGTGGTGTCTGGTCCAAAGGCCCAGATGGACCTGGCGGCCAGCAGATCCCAGTCATACTTGGTCTGGAAAAACTCTCCCAGCTTCTTCCTGTCATGAGGCGGGGACAAAAAAAAAGAAAAAAAAAAGAAAGAAAAAAAGAGCGTGACTGACTGGTTGCATAATGAGGTTAGAACGTTGCGGGAGATGGAACGTTGTGGAGTTTTACTAACAGAGGGGCAGGGGGGTTAATGGGAAAAAAGGAAGGAAGGAGCGAGTTTAATGATGTGTTAAGGTTGTCCGTGGTTCTGGATGGCACCACCCCACCATGTTGGCAAGGCCAGGTCCAGATGGCATCACAGATGAGTTGGACAGAGGGGGAAGGCCACTGTCCTGGAGACATATGCACTCACATGCATATACAGTATCTATCCGAAATAGGGCATTTTAAAGGCCAGTTCAACTAGACCTATTAATTGCATGATTTAATACCACCCACCTATTATAGTTTAGTATTTATATAACATGTACTGAATGCAATGACGTAATCATTAAAACGATCAAAAAGATTGTTTGCATTAAGTTTGGTTGCAAACAAATTAAATAAAGGTGACAAAAAGACAATCCAGCGACAGTCATATTTCAATGCCGAAATGCTGCTGTTAAGTATATGAGCCATTCTACCGAATTGGTTCAAATTGCAGTCCCACAATGAAAAACATATTTTTTAACAATTAAGTAGTCAGACCTTACATTTGTACTTAAATATCATCTTATGATTCTATTTAATCACAATCCATTTATTGAGATAGAACAAAATTTAACATATAAAAATATATACTTTGTCACTTTCTATTGGGAGGTGGCTGTCCCAACCTCTAACTCCTAAATTTCAATTCATGAAAACACATCTAAATGATGTTTGTTATTTGATTAAATGTTGGTTTTAAATAAATCGTATTGATTTATCTTAAAGGAGTGTTTTAAGGAGTGTCACTACCGAACACATAATTTCTTCTCAAATTATAAACTATTTTGGCGTTTCTGCAAAATGTGATGTTTTTATCCATGTACATCAGTTCAAAGCTGATTTGCTAGCCATGTTTTGCAAAGCATTGTAGAGTTAAGCTAAAAACTAGATAAAATTGTCACTACCGAAACAATTGGAGTCATCATTACAACATTATGCCCAAGTTATGATCAAGTATACAATATGATAAATGACTGTCCCTTTACTAAATATGTGTCCCTTATATCTGGTACAATATGAATATGGAAGAAGTTTTTCCAAAATAGCATACAAATTTCACACAATGGCTCATATATAGCGCAAAAACAAGTGTGTGTATGTGTGTCTGACTACGGTAGTTCAGTCTAGGCTCACTACAGAGACTGAATTGGTCAGCAGCACCAAGTCTTAAATGTTAAAAATAACAAGATAAATAACTTCCTACACTTAAAATATACAGTAAAAATAGACTTTTCTCTTTTTTGTTTCCGTGTAAAAACCCTGCGTTGTGTGAACCTACCTGTTCCATGTTATCTGCACCACTTCATTCTCTATGTCCTCTGCCAGACCTTTCTCCAAGGGCTCTGCAATCATTGTAATCTTATTCCTGTCAATCAAATGAAAGGCAAGTTCAATCACTGTGGGATTGGGGAGAGAGATGACACCAGAGGGAAGCAATGACTGTGACAAATACACGTCTACCACAAAGCACAAGTATTACATCTGAAATTCAATCTAAAAAGAGAGACCAACGCTGTAGTAAAATTACTGTTTTTCTCTCATGTTTGACCCTCACTTCTTGTTTGGCGTTTCGGCGAAACACTTTAATGATGACGTTTCCACTACCGTCTCACAGAAAGTCACAACAGGGTCGGCAACCTGCAGGGGGCAAAGATTGACACATTTAAAATATATTCCACAATTTAACCTGAAAACGTTTGATTGCCGATACGTAATGCGCTTACAGGGATGTACAAAATAATGTGTGTACTAAAGTTTTAAGTACAAAGTTATTCAATTATGCCAGTTATTCAATTATGCCAGTTATTTGTCATATCCACCCTGTGCTCCTTATTTACAGAGCCTAAAAGCCATGTAGAAAGGTAATTTGTTCAATGTTCAACGACCGAAACAAAATTAAATCGTTAATCGCAATTATATACTCTTCAAGTCAAATTTCATAACCGTGCAAAGTCTTGCATTTTTATAATTGTTTGAGTATTTTCCACGTGTTTTTGTATACTTTTTCATTAGTAAAACGTTAAAAGACCTACTGTAAAAGTACTACCAAAAGGACAGATCAATAGAATGTAAGTCAGATTGCAGTTTGAAAACAGACCTTGATGTCGATCTCAGAGTACATCTTACGTAGGTCATGCATGACACAGTCCAGGTACAGTTCTCCTGTACCCAAGATCACGTGTTCTCCCGATTCCTCCACCTGAAAGCGACACGCGTGCGCACACACAAAATAACCATACTGTTAGATTTCCATTATGGTAATATATTTACATAGTCAATACAACATCAGCGATGGCTGTCGGGTTAAAAAGTCAAGGACCTTTGAATCAATATTCTATCCAGGGACTATTCTGCTTTTCGAGTCAATCTGCACTTTAAAATGTATTATTTTAGTGTACCGGTAGTACAATTATTTCAGTGAGGAGCCCCAGCTGGGAGGACATAGCGCCTCTGTCCTACTCCTTCTGTTGAGCTCAGATTCCCTCCCCTGGCCAACTGTGTTATCATAAAACCTCAGCCTGGAAGCTGGATTCACCACAGTAGATTCAAACCCCTAGGCTCCGCAACGGAGGACAGGCTGACTACTGGAAAACACAGCAAGTCCGTTTTTACCTTGGTGGTGAGAGAAGGGTAGCTCTTGTTGACCTTTCTTAATCCATCCAACATCTTGGGTAATTCCGATGGGTTAACAGGCTCCACAGCAATCTTGATGACCGATGCTGTGTTGAACTTGAGAGGCCTGAAGATCTGGGCCTATAACGATGACAAAAAAGAAAAGAGAAAAACGGTTTGACACACTCAGACATGGCTCTACTAGCGGGATGGGGTGAAGGCATGTTAAACGTAATGGTAACTTTGTCTTACATCTTCATTCCCTCTGGGTTCTGTGATGGTGGCTGTCTTTACAATGGGCTGGTCACAGCCCTCAATAAGAACCCAGTTACCAGCAGGCACTCTGTTTACTTCGATTTGGTATCTGAAGAGTGAATAAAGAACATATAGATGGATAAACATATACTAACCTTTTTTTTTATATAAAAAGCATTACTTGGCCATTGCCAACATCAACTTTAAAGACGCACCACTGGATGGATGTACTGTACCTGGCCACGTTGATCCAGAGGCGCCCCACTGTGCAAACCTGGGAATCCTCCTCATCTTCCAGGGTGTAGTTCTCTCCCAGCACCTTGACAGGTTGACCTGCCTGGATGGTCCCACTCAGAACCCGGCCGAAGGCGTGAAACTGGACCCCGTCCTCCGTGCTATACATCTTAGTGGTGTGACACATCAGAGGGCCCTGGTGGGGAGGCGGTGACACACACGAGGAGCAGAGCAGGAAAAGGAAGAAAAAAAAACATTTGGTACAGGAAGATCTAAGTCACGGGAAAGCTGTGACACTCAGGATTAACAGTGCTCGGAACACTGCAATCAATGTTGTTCATTGCCGCATATTGGCCTTTTCAGCTGTCCGTTCATTAATAGACAATTAAAATCGCCTGCTGGCTTAAATTTGCAGGATTAAATTTGCAGGATTAAGCTATCGATTTCCACTAGGAACTGATTGTACCCATTTAGCATCTAGCGGGTGTATCAGACTCCTTCCAGCATATAAAGCAGAGCTTTATAGCTCTTGTCCCCACTCCATCACACTCACATCAGGGTCACATTCTGCCATGGCCTCCCCCAGGTCTGAATCCAAGCCTCCTGCGTAGCTGTGCTCTATCTTGGTCTTGGCACCCTCTTGAGGTGAAGGAATGTGCTGAATACACATGTCCACGAAGCCTGCGGGGCAGAGTTTCAAGCTCTGGTTCACATTTGGTTCACGTTTTGTCACATTTACAAAACCACAAGATTAAGGTTGAAATCTGGGATGTTGACAATAGCAATTAGGCATCTACGTCAGTAGTGGCTATAGCTAGGTGCGAGTGAAAAATCAGACCTTTCTGAACTGAGCGGTCTAGGCTGTGTTTGTGTGTGTGTGTGCTGCAGTTGTCCTTGGGTCTGTGTGGTGTTAGGCTGCTCAACAGTGACACTTGGTGTCAACCAAAGTTATTGCCATACTCATTTGGACATACTGTACATGGGGACGGACGGACATAGTTGGTAGTTGGAGCCGTTAGGCACAGCTCAAAAACAAACAAGAAACTTTGGCCAGAGATGTGCTTTACTTTAGCTCTTCCTACAACTAATTGAGATTGCTAAACAGCTAAATACTGACAAAATTATATGTTTTTTCCTTTCTGATCCCGGAGTGATGCTTCAGGGAGAATAAGCAGAGGGAATAGAACAGACAAATCAAGGTCAATATCAATGTTAATCGGTGAGACATTACCGGTGAACTCTCCAAAGAAACGGTTACAACAAAGCCGCAGTAGGGGTCTAATGTTGAGCTTCAGCTCCTCTTTGGTTAGGTGAATGCCCAGTTCATCCAGAACCCTGGGGAGAGATGTGTCCACATCACCCACCACCTGCACACAAAACAGGACAAAGGAAGGTTGGTTGAGTCATTGAGGTTGTGAAGTCTAACCTACTTCTAGGTGTCATAGAAATCTATGACACCTGAGCATATTAGCATGCATGCAATGATATTATGCAACCTGGGAGAGGATCTTGTAGAGGGGCTCCAGAACAAATTCCACAAAGCTGCGCTGGGAGTTACTGTTTGGGGCTTTCTTAGTGAACTTGCGCCTAAACAGGGATGTAGAAAGTGGATTGATGAAGAGATGATTACTTTAATTCCAGGCAGACAGATCAGAAAATTCTGTTGGTAAACTCGGAACCAGCAACTCACGTCTTAGGGTTGAAGTAAATGTCTCCCCACAGTCTCTTAGCAAACTCGTTGTACATTATGTCACCTACAAAACCAGAGAATTTATTTTAGACCATACCCATTTTCATTGGTTAAAACGGCTACACATGTCCTTAACACTAAGGGCTTCCATTTTCGTGACACACTAAACCCCTTATCCCTAACTTCTTTGCCTTATTTTACTATTTTGAAAACATTTTTGAATAGTTCAACTAGCCAGCCTACAAGCTCACAACCTGTCAATGTAGATTGGCTAGTTGAACTATTCAAAAATGTTTTCAAAATAGTAAAAGAATTGGCAAAGAAGTTAGGAATAAGGGGTTTAGCGTGTGACGAAAATGGAGCCCATAGTTCCCAATGCCAAAGAGTGTTTATGCGAGTTTGTATGTGTGTGGATGGACTGAGTTCCCTCACCATAGGTGTCAGAGTATATTTTTGCGAAGGAGCCCAGAGTGAAGCAAATGCTGAACGCGGAGCTGGCGAAGCAAACATTCCCCAGGAGAGGAGACACCACCAAGTTCTCATCTGTAGAGTAAGTACTGAAAGGAAACCAAATATCAATCACAATTTTGTAGTTGAGCAGTTTTGCACAAGGTCCTGGATTTGATGCTTACTCACTTGTCTTAGACATAACACACAAACAATACAATAAAAAATGTACATTAGACATAACCCACAAACAATACAATACAAAATGTACAGTATTAAAGTACAGTCTTATGAGGACGGTGCACTAACATTTCTAGAAATAAATGTACAGAAATATACAGGTTACGGTCTCATAGTATTTATAATGTGCCGTCGAGGCATGCCACGTAAATATAATTACAGTAAATGCCATTCAAAAATATAGCACAAAAATAAGTCGAGTAATTCAGTTAAACTTTTTGTTCAATTATTAACGTTTCGAACATACAGGCCAACAAGTTTGCAGGTGCCATTCATTTATTTGCAACTTGACATTTACGCAGGGGTTTGTTTGCAGTTTATTACCTGAGCAGGCCATTGACCTCATCCACAATGTGCCGTAGTTTATAATATGCATCTGTGGGGGGCAGTTTCAGTTCCACAATGAGCCGGTCGACCTTGTTGATGCAGATGGTGATGGCCAACCGCTCCTGAACCGCATGTTTGATCAACCGCTCCGTGTTCAGCATCACCTTGACAAAACAGAAACACACATGGGTTATTTACAGAATGCAGTTATGGCAAAACAGCCCGAAGGCAGAAACCCAGGAAATGTAAGGATGTAAGAAAAGGGATAAACAAGACTCACCCCTTCTGCTGCGTCAATGAAGAGAACGATGCCATCCGAGATTCGGATTCCAGACGTGACCTCATCCGAAAAGTTTACATGGCCTGCAAATGCAAGTTTAAAATGAGAAGAATCCCCACAACATGCCTTCTAAAACAGTTTTCTGAAAAACACATGTTGCCATCAATGGTGCGGAAACATTTTCATGTCAAGGACACAAAATACAATATTCACAAAATACAACTAAAGCTCAGACAAGCATACAGCACCTGGTGTATCCATGATGTTGAACAGGTAGGATTTCCCTCTAGAGTCAGGCAGCACCATTGTAACGGGGGTACTTTTGATACCAACCCCCCTCTATGGAAAGACATAATGTAAGAATCAATATAATGGCCCTCTCTGTCTGGAATCCTGCAAAAGAACAGCCATAAAGCTGTTTCTAGTGTCAGTATAATATATGCAATAATCGTTGCATATCTATAGTGTAGTGGACCAAAATGGAAATAAGCTCTCAAGCTTTATCATGTTTTTTCCTTTTTGTGACAGATATAGAAAGAACAAATATATTTTGTATTTGTATTCATTTTTGTCAATAAAGACATCAACCAATCAAGCAACACCAGTACTTTTCCATCACAATAAATGACTTAGTTTACAGGGGTGTGCTGGGAGTCAGACAATTGCTTCACACTAATTATAAGTGGACAAGCTACTAACCTCTTGTTCTGTGAAGAGAATATCGGTATACCGGAGCTGAAATATTAGACAAAAGAAATATCAGTCAAACAACATCTACAGTGATTAAGAAAAGCGTTGAAGAACAATTGTCCCACATAATTAAATGTCAGTGAGGCAGGAAATCAATGTGAAATAAACTGAAGCAGGGGGTGGAGATGTGGTTGAGCCAGTACTCACATCCACATCATCTCTCTTCCGAATTTCTGGGTGGGTTTGCTCAATCAGGCAGTCCACAAAACATGTCTGAATGGAAGAAATACATTGATTAGGTCATCAATATCTCATAAGCCTATATTCCTAAAATAGAAAGATTCTAATCATTTATTAGTCACTGGTTACACAAACAAAAAACTAAATTGCACACATATGGAGCAATACAGCAGTGTAACTTAGTGTTTAACACGTCAGTTCAAATGGCCATTATGTTTATCAAACTGTCGTAAACATTAAAAAGGTACTGGACTCTAACCTTTCCATGATGGAGGTGTCCACACAGAGTGACATTACGTATGAGCTCTGGACTGTCCATAAGATCTGCAAGGAATCTAAAAGAGGGAGCAGAAGAGAAGGAAGCAGACTATGAGCAGATAATCATGCAACATAAACAATGCTGTAAAATCACCGACTGCCATTCTGCATAATCTCATGGGTCTTTGGACATATTGCATTACTTACTCCATTTCATAAACAGTGGCAGGGAGTTCCTGTTCCATCAAGGTGAACTGCTTATTCTTCACAGGTTTGATAATGGGCTCTGACAAACGAAAACAAAGAAAAGTGTCAGCATCTACACCACAGTACAATTCAATACAATACTTCTGTCAGTAGGTTTGGGGTCCAGAACCTGAAACCAACAACGAGGAACCACAATCGGTTTCATCACATTTGGAACCGTTTCCGGAAACCTTCTATGACACCGTCAGAGCTGGTATGTGGACTTCACGTCTGCTATACAAGTACAATACCGGTGGTTTTCAAACTATCATTTCAAGGGTCACCATGCCGCTATGAGCGTATACATGGAACCGAATGGACCCCCTTACAGGGCCATTTGCATACTCTCAGAGTTATGGACCTGTATGTCTCAGGGATACAGACCTCTAAAGTTCTATTTGTTACATAGGAATCTTTAAAGGGAAGGGAACTGTTAAGGAATCGGACCGTTAGTAGGGAATCACTAATGAACCGGGGGATCCTAAAGGATCCAAACCTTATTTGGCAGATCACGTGATGGCAATTACATTCAGGGCTAACCAATAAAACTAACAGGAAACAGACATGGTGGGTAAGTCTCAATGATCAACATGCACCGACTATGAGATATTACTATTCATCATGTGTCTGTATTAATCTGTATGAACTTAATGTGTCATTACCACCATGTTACATGCTTCACTAATAGCTAGACTTGGTTTAGAAGTGGTTCACCTGTGAGGGGTTGGGTATCTTCCTCTTGAACGATTGTTTCCACCTCCGGCCCATAGACCTCTTCTGCCGTGGGATAATATTTCTTATCCTCATGCAGGACCACCTCCATGCCTGGCACGTCGTCATCAGCATCGGCGGGTTCGTCGTCATCATCGTCATCAGCCTCAACACGGAGAGCAAATGACACAAATGTCAGACAGTATAATAACAATTATGTACATGAACTGCATCTCACAAAAGTATCAACAATGTACTAGGGGTGGGTTCAATTCACTGATATGGCAATAACCGTACTGTATTCCTTGCCGATATTCATATTGTATCGTAATCGTACCATATCGATATGGCAGGAAACATTGCTTTAACGCATCACAAAGATCAGTTTGATAGTGATATTATATGATTCAATCTTTTGCATCCATCCAGCAAAACATTATCTTTATTTTATTTTTTTCCCCCTTGCTTTTTGTTTAAAGTTTTTCAAATTGATTTGGAAACGTAATACTTTGTGATATTATATTTGTCAAAACATCAGCAATCAGCTAAAGTAAATTTAGTAGTATCACACATATTGTGATACATAATATGTATCACACAATATGACGTGTGATACTACTAAAGGCCACAATAGTATATTATGCTATCGTGGCCTCTGTATCGTCATGTGTATCGTTCGTGAGGTTGTTGGTAATACCCAGCCCTACGATGTACACAGCATTATTTGAAGAATACCTCGTCAACATCTCGGTCTTCAGCCTCAAGATCGTCGTCATCATCAGAGTCCAACTCTGGACCAATGTAGTTTCCAAACTCATCATACAGATCAGTCTCCATCTTGTAGAGAGCTGAAAGGATGGGGAAAGCTACATCATGTAACTATTGTAGGAACTCATGTTGGGAGGACTGTCTGGTACGTGTTAAGGAACCAGGGTTAAGGAACCCTGGCTAATAAAACAATATGCCTTAAAACATTATACTTGCCCACACTACAACAAAAATAAAACCACCTTAAATATTTTCTTTCTTTCATAAAAAGAGAATCTTTCTCTCAACTGCTCCAGTCGCAAGTTGATGATGTCATATGATCCATGTGTGGTCTAGCTCTATGGAATATATGGAAAGCATGTGCTAATAAAAAACAACTTAATACTTCCTAAGGTTGATATGAGCATCAACGCAATATTTTTAAATAGTTTTTACTAGCACGTGCATTCCATATATTCCATAGGGCTGGACACACATGGATCATATGACATCAACTTGCGACTGGAGCAGTTCCTATTGAGTGAAAGATTATCTATTTATGAAAGAAATAAAATATTTAAGGTGTTTTTACTTTAGTTGTAGAGGGCACATATAATGTTTTAAGGCATATTTGTCTTATTATTTGTCTTACCAGGGTTGTTTTTACCCTGACAACAAAGAAGTGCAGAGTAACATTGGTAAGAAAGAGTAGATCC